>CAUYLG010047278.1:0-167500 GCA_963573385.1 Cacajao melanocephalus | reverse complement strand
CCCCAAACATCCCCTTTAGCTTTCTCAGGTAGGAGTCAGGAAGCACTCCCTATCTGCAGGGACTGTCTTTCAGGCCCTGGGTTGTCAATGGAGTGATGGGCAGACACACCATTACCACTTCCTTGGTTGCTGAGAAATGTGGGGGTAGGTAGGACACTTTTCATCAAATAAATCCTTCATGTGAAACTGTGCTATTCCCATACTGTATTTCTTGGTCCTGCAGAGGGTCCCAAGAGCCTTGGAATGTGCTTTTGACTATTTCCTTTGTCACTTCTACTTCAGAGCTTCTACCCTACATGCTGGTATCTATCCCCCACCTCTTCTATTAGCCAAAAGTGAGATAGTAAGATCTCATCTAATGTCTGGTTACCACCACTTTTGCTCATAAGCCTGCCTTTTTCTTGTTGCCATTAATCCTCCCTATTTATCATATTTAATTCTACATGTGATATAAATCTTATACTACTTTACTATTGTTTCCGCTCTAAATAGTCAACTCTCTTTTTAAGTAATCTTTAAAAATGAGGAAAAAACTCTAATATTTTTCCAACATATTTGCCCATATAAGCTCATATTCAATTAAGCCTTGGTGCATATAAGGGTGTTTTCCATCTATGGTTCCAATACCTCTAGGTAGTTCCCCTCAGCCTGTTCTGTTTTCCACTTTCCACGGAGGACTGTGGAGGAACCCAGCCAAACCCTGTTTGCCCTACCTGGGAATAAAAATACGGACCCATTGGGATGGACCTTTACTTCCTCTGCTGATTAAAAATGCATTCAATGCCTTCAGAATTTCTAAGAGCAAAATATTATTTCCTCTTATACAGTGATTTAACAAATGGGCATGCATTTTTTTAGAAAGACAACTTTTTATTAGTGATTCATGAATTTAGGATGTTATTAGGAACATAAGTTGTTATACTTTTCTTGGGTGCTATATTTGATTATCCAAAAATACTTTTATCTATGACTATCTGGAAAACATGTTGAAAGCTAATGTTTAGTTTCCTTATTTATACCCGATATTTTTCAGACTAAAGGAATATTTAGAGACTGACATATTTGATATATTCATTTTGTGAGGAAAATTTCTCTTACTTGAGAGATCCTGTCAATGATTAAAAGCTATGATTAAGGTTTAAAAGCCACAGCTAAATTCTAAATCTGTTTTTACAAGGAGGGAACTAACATTATTAAGCACATACCACTGGCCAGGTTCTGAATATTTATTGCCATTTTATCCTCATAGAACACTGAGTTAGATATAAATATTCCTGTTATTATAGATGAAGAGACTCAGGCCAAGGGAGTTAACTATTTAAGTTCACATCTGTGGCAAGTGATGAAAAGAGAAGTGGAATTACAGTCTTCTTTGCTCTTACATGCTTCACATTCTGCCACAGGTACTTTTAGGGGTATTTAACTGCCTTTCAGAATGGAAGCAGAACAAACTGCAAAATACATAAAAATCTGTCTAGCATTCTGTAAGCCTTATGCAGAAATGATTGTCAGGTGAAGTCTGTTGCAGTTTGAAGGATATATGCTGGGTGTATATGACTCTTGTTCATGGTGGGATTTTTGAAAGGCGCTAGGTGGGGTATTTGCGTGTTGGTTCTTTTGCATCCTGTTTCCTTTAAGCTCTCACCCAAATTCTAAAGTCTCCACTGCCCAGTCACTTATAATTAACCTAAATGTCATATATGAGGTACTTTATCCATTTTATTTACTCTTTTGTTTTTTGTACTCTATGAATCAAATAATTTTTTGGAAAATTTCAGGCCCTCTACAAAGAACATTTGAAAAATTAGCTTGCAATACATGTTGAACAGGAAACATAGAAGCACAACTGTAGAAATACGAGAATCATTGCAAAGAAAGGAATACCGAGGATAAATTTTAAAAAGATTAAGATCAGAAAGGAACCAAAGCAAATTCATTAGCAAGCCATCCCACCCAGCCTAGGCCCTCAAACATGTTAACTTCTACAGAACCAAAGGGATATGAGAATGTGAAAGACGTTCTCCATCTTCAACAGTCCTACAGAGATTTTGCCTTTTGATTGCTATCTGAGTCTTTTTTATCTGGAGGAAAGGAACTATTTCTCTTCCTGCTGTGTTTCATATGATATATTTTGAACAGCTACTTAAGACTTTGACTCTTCACTAGAACTTGGATATGTTCAACATAGAGACTAAAAGAAAGATGAGCTAGATATCTAATTCCAAACCATGCTGCTATACTGCCTACCAGACATTCTTGTAAGAATTTGATAAAATATTCTCCATCTACTTTGGTGTTGAAAGGTGGACTTCTTTGCATAGAGTGGGATTTTGGTCATCTTTGAATCAGTCGATCTCTGTCTCTCTCATGAACAATGTGTTTGATATTTGCTATAAATATCCTTTTGTCTAATGATGCATTTGTATGACTACAGCAGCCTCTTCTCATTAAAGAGCTCACTTAAAAGGAGAAGAAACATTAAAAATGATAGATGAGGCCTCCTAGAAACCCATTATTAGTAATATGATAAATCATAGTGTTGCTGATATGACTTAGCAGGGAATGAAACCAAAGGGCTAATGACAACTGCTAGTGACCCTGTAGCTAAAGGCTAATGAATCCTGAAGACTAAATTTTATTAAATGACTGAATTTTGTACTCCCGGTTGGTGAAATTTTTACTTCTCTCTTCTTTTGATTTAGAGATCATCTTGATCAACACTTTTGAGAAGATATTTAAATATATTCTCTATAAAAATAGAAAGTAAACACATACATCCAGCTTAGTTATCCACTTATGGTCAGTCTTGTTTCATCTGTACTTAATTTCCCTTCTCCTCAGATTATTTTGAAGCAAATGCTGCACATATTCCATCCATAAGCATTTCAGCATTATCTAAAATATTATTTTCAAATTTCATTATATAATGATTCTTTTCATAAACTGCAATTCTGTTATCCCATCTAACAATAAGGAATTAAGGATATAATTCTTTAATATCATTCAGCTGTATAGCACCCTAATGTTATTAGTGGAAAACCTGAATCCAGAGAAATGAAGTGACTCAGCTCAGGCTGCAAAACTCTAGTTAATAGCTAAGCCAATATTAGAACCTATCTCTTCTGTCTGTAGTTTCGTATGGATGCTGTTTCCACACAGGGGAAAGTTTGCCTTTGAAAAACAACATTCCAATACAAAGAACCTTCTGTAATTTTTTTCAAATACACTTGGAAGCGGCTGTGTCCAAAAGAAAGTGTCATCAGAGTGAACCTACAGAATGGGAGAAAATATTTGCAATCTATCCATCTGACAAATGACTAATATCCAGAGTCTGTAAGGAACTTTATTTTTATTTACAAGAAAAAAACAACCCCATTAAAAAGTGGGCAAAGGACATGAACAGACACTTCTCAAAAGAAGACATACATGTGGCCAACAAACATGAAAAAAAGCTTCAGGCACAGTGGCTCACACCTATAATCACAGCAATTTGGGAGGCTGAGGCAGGTGGATTACTTCAGGTCAAGAGTTGGAGACCAGCCTGGCCAACACAATGAAACCCCATCTTTACAAAAATACAAAAATTAGTGAGTCATGGTGGCGTGTGCCTGTAATCTCAGCTGCTTGGGAGGCTGAGGCAGGAGAATTGCTTGAACCCGGGTGGAGGTTGCAGTTAGCTGAGGTTGCACCACTGCACTCCGGCCTGGGCAACAGAGTGAGACCCTATTTAAAAAAAAAAAACAACTCAACATCACTGATCATTAGAGAAATGCAAATGCAAATCTAAACCCTAATGAGATATCATCTCATGCCAGTCAGAATGACTGTAACTAAAAAGTCAAAAAACAACAGATGCTGACAAGGTTGCAGAGAAAAAGGAAGACTTTTACACTATTGATAGGAGTGTAAATTAGTTCAACCATCATGGAAGACAGTGCAGCAATTCCTCAAAGACCTAGAGGCAGAAATACCATTGGACCAAGCAATCCTATTACTGGGTGTATACCCATGAATGTAAATCATTCTGTAATAAAGTAATATGTGTTTGTTATATTCTTTGCTGCACTGTTCACAATAGCAAAGACATGGAATCAACCTAAAGACCCACCAATGATAGACTGGATAAAGAAAATGTGTTGTGTATACACCATGCTATACTATGCAACCATAAAAAGAAACAAGATCATGTTCTTTGCAGGGACCTAGTTTGAGTTGGAAGCCATTATCCTCAGCAAACTAATGTGGGAACAGGAAACCAAACACTGTAGTAAGTGGGAGCTGAACAATGAGAACACATTGACACATCAGGGAACAACGCATACCCAGGACCTGTTGGGGCATGGGGAGAGTGAGAGCATCAGGAAGAATAGCTAATAGACTCTGGGCTAAATACCTAGGTGATAGGACGATCTGTGCAGCAAAACAACATGGCACACATTTACCTATGTAACAAACCTGTATATCCTGCATATGTATCCCAGTACTTAAAATAAAGTTGAAGGAAAAAAAAAAGCAGCAATTGTGTCTCTGCAGTCACTTTACCTTTCTCTAGACCTCAGCTCTTTATTTGTAAAATGTGATCCATGGCATAGCTTTTATTCAACAAAATTTGTTAACATTGTTTTTGCATTAGGCGTTGTATTAACAATAAAAGGTAGATCAGTGAGCAAACCCAACACAGTCCTTTCCTGTACAGAGAATATTTTTATGTCTATGATGAAGTTAATAAGATGTGGGAGACAATGCTAAAAGGTCACTGCAGTACACTACACATGAAATATGTTGGTTTGGGAAGAACTAAATGAGTTTGCATTAGTTAAGTCATCTTGTCCAGGAACGTGGTATGTTTTACTATCCAGGTCTCATTTTACCTTCGTTACATTTGTTACATTATTTTATAGTTCTTGTCAATATTTTGAACTGAATAGTCAATTTCAGTTTCCAAATGACTGTTGCTTATACAAAGGAAAACTGCTGATTTCTATTTATTTCTTATATCTATTCATTTTACTAAATTTTCTTATTAGCTATAATAATTTTTAAAATATTCTTAGACACGCTACACAGTTCTCTTATCTGAAAATATTTTTAATTTAATCATTAAAATAATGTAAATAATAGTGATTGAGGACCTTGATTTTGATGAATTCATTTAGAGTTTTAACTTAATATTATGTTTGTGCTTCTAGTAAGTGTCCTTTATACTGTTCTAACAGTTTGCCTTTAGTCCTTTTGCTTATAGTTTTTAAACTGAGTGACAGCTGAATTTAGTCAGTATGTTTCCATCTGTTTAATCACAGTTCTTCACCCTTAATTTATCAATGTCATTATTTAAATTGATGTTGAATCAGTTGGTCTTTTAATACAAATAGTTAATTTTTAACAATTTGTAAGATATTCTTATGCCTTTTGGTCTCATTTTCTGACTTCTTGTGGAAATTTTATTAATTTGCATTTTCCAAAAAGCATCTATTTCTTTTGGATTTTCAAATTCATTCAACCCAAAACATGTCATATTCTTGCATACCTTTAGTTTCCTCAGACTATTATTAAATCTACTCTTTATCCTAATGCTGTAAATGTTCAGCCTTGCTAATTTTCTTTACTTTTACTCACTTTTTAATGTTGTATGGGTTCTAGATTTGTAAATTGAAATGTTTATCTGCAGTCCTTATTATAAAAGCATTTAAGGCTCTGTGTTTTTCTGAATATAATTTTAATTGCGTGTCATAATCTTTGACAAAGTTCTTATTTTCATTAATTTCTAGGTAGCTTGTAATTTCAGTTTTTATTTCTTTTTTGGCCCAATCATTTTTAATAAATGTTTTTTCTTCGAATTTCAATGTTTCAAGGAGTTATTCTTTACATTGCTTTTTGGAATTTATTGGGTTTTCTTGGTGGCCAGATAACTTGTTTTTTTTTCCTAACCTTTACATGAGAACAAGATAATTTTATATAAGATTGAGCTTGTTAGTTATTGTATTCAGATCTTTTACTTTCTTTGTGTGTTGGTTCAGACAGTGTAGTTAGTAGAAAGCAAGTAAGCATAGAATTTTAAAGACTTGAATTCTAGTTTTAGCTTTGTTACTAACAAATTGTGACTTTGTACAGATTACTTTCTCTCTGTTGGTCTAATACAGTACATCCAGAAAACTCTCTGTGATGACGGAGACATTTTATATGTGCTTGTACAGTATGGGAGCCATTAGCCACATGTGGCTTTTGAGTACTTCAAATGTGGCTAGTATAACTGACAGACTCAATTTGTAATTTTGTTTAATTCAGATTCATATAGTCACATGTGGCAAGTCTAATTTATCATGCAGTGCAGATCTGATCTCTGAAATTAAGTTCTTGAATTCAGTAAATCCCTAACAGAACCCAAGGCTTAAAATTTAACCTCTAAGCTGTAGATTTACACATTTCTAAAGATGCTGCAATGTAATGGGGAATTTTGAATACTTAGAAAAAAATCGATAATTGAGAAGTGGTAAAACTTCAGCATTTTTCTACCTGGATCAAGCTTCTAACACGTGTGAGACCTATAAATAATTTACATTTAATAATTTAGTCTATGGATCTAAAGGCTTTGAAATGTGGAGAGTTATTTTAGTGAGGATTTGCTTCTGAAAGTCAATCGTATGGTGAAAATTACGTTCCAGTTTTGCTTCTGAGTATATTTTACTTCCATGTAAAAAGTTGCAAAACACATAAAAGCTATCATATGTTCTTCTCCCAAAGGGCATTGGATCGAAAAAGAAAAAGAAATTATAAATTATCTAGAAACTAATAAAAATAAGAACTTTATGTCAAAGCTTGAGGAATACAACTAAAATTATACTCAGAATAAAAAGAGAACCTTAAGTGCTTTTATTACTTGCAAAAATGATACATTGACCACTTCTGGCTTGTGTGCATTCATTACTGGTCTGATGCATGTGGTGGGCCATTGTTGAAGAACTTGGCAACACTCGCTCATACTAGCAGCTGGGATAGGTGTCAGCACTGGAACAGATGATTATGGTTATTGTTAACAGATACAGCAGTTGGCTTTTATTTGGGGGTCATATGATATGTGACATGTATCTTTAAACTCTAGAGTTATCTTGATAAATTCACATTATGAAAGTAATATGGGATTGGAACTGAGTGAACATGAGTTTTACATCTCCCATTTTATCCTCTCTGTCTCAGGACCTCTTCTGTCTAAACTGAATACCAGGCAAAATCATCCGTATTTTACATTTACCTTTCTCTCTCCCCTCTTAGCCAATGTAATGGAATTATTTTAAGTAAAAGGCAGAGTTTTTAACTTTGTTTCCAATAAATTCAACACTCTCCATATTACCATTTGATAACTGAAGTATATCATTGGAGTATTTGTCCTAATACTTCATTTATAGAGAATTATTAGAGAATAAGATATTCCATCTATTAATTTTTTCAGATTATCCAAATTTAGCTATGTAAGTACCAATTTCTAAATATGGTTCTGAATAGAAAGTTAGATAATCAATCTTTTTACATTTGTGCATAAGGAGAGTAAATATATTCTGCATAAAGGCCTGACAAAGACTCCTCATAAGCTTTGACTCAAGTACATGTTTTAGCTATTCACTATCTGTTCGGCATGTTTCTGGATTATAATTATAGCCTAGAACAGATATAAATAACCAGACCCTCAAAAGTTAATCCACAAATATTATGGAAATGGCTGTCTTAAAAGGCAAAATTTTTCTTATTTTTTTACTGCCATAACTTTATGAAAACAAACTTATTACTCTAACACTTAGAAACTATCTGCTAATATAATTCCATCCTGAATTAACTTCTGCTTGTAATGATGTAGTTTTTAGGAAACTTAATTTTTATAAACCATGGCTTTCACGTTGGGAAAAGTTGAATCATTTATTTATAAGCACATTGGAAAGCTTTGTAACTTTAGTCCTGAAGGATTTGACTGTATTTTTAGAAATTGTACATAGGACATCTCTAAGGTTGTTGTCTGCTTCTTAACGAAATTAATTAGCAGCATGCAACAGATTAGGAACAATAAGAAAGAAAAATAGTGCAATTAGTTCAACATAATGGACATTTTAAAATAAGAAGCATCTTTTATAGGGATTCGATCACCTCTTTCTAGAAGCTGGGGAAGAGACTTCATCCAGATTTTTTTCTGACCTGTAACTTCAGGTTATCGATATGTTTAGCTTTTCTTCATTGCACAGTATTTTTCTTGTTTGTAAAGGAGAGCCTGTTATACATTATGCAAGTACTTTTTGGGGGATGAGGACTATCCTTATATAATTGAGTTTATTAAAAGATGTTCAGTATGAACAAAGTAAATCATAACAAGAAAAGTAAGAATATTAAAAAATAGAAATGGTACATCTTTTGTCATAGAACAGAGGTCCAGTCTATATTTCTAATTTTCTCAAACTGTAATAATATGATCAAAGAATATTGCTTTAAAAAGTCCTAATAGCCATGTATGATTTTTTTCCCCAAAGCTCTATCAGAAATCTAAGATGTCTAGCGTCAAGATAGGCTTATCAACATAATGAATTGGATAGTAAAGTTTTTTCATTGGGAATAAAAACAAAAATCTCACACATGCAGTTCTTAGATTTATTTTATTTATTCAGAGACTAACTCATGACTTTGTTATGCTAGTGTACCCTGTGCTGGTAAATGTTGGATTCTGCAAAGAAATAAAGTTCAGTTACTATAAGAAAGTAACTCATTGTTGAAAACAAAGCACAAATTCATTTGATTCTCTCAAATTTACTTGTTTTCTGAGTCAGATTTTGCATTTTAGCAACAGGCTTAAAGAGTTACTAGGAGAGCTCCTTATTGAGGGAAATCTGAGAACCATTCTGTTTTCATTTTGATGAAAAAGCAAACAAAACAAAAAAACCATAGGAACTCAGGCTACATACTGAGTTTTTTTAAATAATGTTTTTGTTGTGAAAATTGAGATTATTCTAGATTCATAGAAAAGCTGCAGAGATAGTACAGAGTTTCCATATGCCCCTCACCCAGTTTTCTCCATTGTTACCATCTTACAACATGAAATACTTGTCAAAACAAAGACACATTGGCACGTTACTGCTAACCCCAGACTCTGTTTGGATTTCATCTGTTTTTCTGTTCAGGCCCATTTTCTGTTCCAGCATCCAGTTCAGGGTACTGCATTGAATTTAGTTGTCATATCTACTTAACCTTCTCTGATCTGTGCCAGTTTCTGAGTCTTTCCTTGTTTTTCGTAATTTTGTCAGTCTTGAAGTATTAACTGGATGTCCTGTGGAACGTCCCCCAATCTGGATTTGTCTGATGTTTTAAAGAGTATCACAGAAGTAGAGTGCCCTTCTCATAACAGGGGTTATTGTATATCCATATTGCATCTCTGGTGATGATAATTTTTATCACTTGGTGAAGGCAGTGCTTACCAGGTTTGTTCACTATGTAAAATTACTATTTTTTCCTCTCTACTTTGTTCTCTGTGGAAGCCATTTAGTACTTTTAGCCCACCCTCAAGCGTCTGGAGGGAGAGTAAGCTCTACCTCTTGGAGGGAAACTGTGATAAGAAACATATTTTGTCTTTGTCCCCCCCATTCCACCCAGGTTCCTGACACTGAGCTTCTAAAATGCTTAGAATTGCCTGAGTGAAAGGGCGATAGGAGCATTTTTATTGTTCATAATAAGCCCCTTTCAACGATATCTGAATTTATGCTAATGTGACTCTCAGTGGGCCCTTAAATAGCTTCAGTATGGAGCTGTTTGCCACAGACCAAGACATGATTAGAGGGTTGGAAAGTTCAACCCCTCACACAATGTCTAGGAAGGAGGGAGGGTCTGGAGATTGAGTTCAGTCACCAGTGGCCAATGACTTAATTATGCCTTTGTAATGAAACATCCATAAAAATGCCCAAACAACAGGGTTCTAAGTGCTTCTGGGTTGCAGAACACATCAGAGTTCTGGGAGAGTGTCATACCTGCATAGAACACAGAAGCTCTATGCTCCTGCCCCCAAACCTTGCCCTATATATCTCTTCCATTGGGCCATTCCTTAGTTGTACCCTTCATAATAAACCACTAATAGCAAGTAAAATGCCTTGCTGAATCCTGTGAGCTGTTACTGAGAGGGGGTTGTAGAAATCTCTTGACTTTATAGCTGGTTGATTAGAATTACTGGCTGCCTGGACTTGCTGTCACGGTCTGAAATGGGGAGCAGTCTTGTAAGACTGAACCCTTAACATGTGGTATCTATGCTAACTCCAGATAGTTATGGTCAGAAGTGAGTTGAATTGTTGGGCACTCGGCTGATATCTGAAAAGTTACAGAATTGGGTAGTGTAAGGAAACACCCCACATATTTGATGTCAGAAGTGTTGAGTATAGACAGTTGAAGAGGTATTAATGTCTTTTGCAATTCTTCTGGAGAGAAGATTTGTCTCTTCTCTCCCATTTATTTAATCATTTGTTAATATCAATATGTTCTCAAGTGTGTTTTATATTTTGGTTGTAATACAATACTGTGTTTATTTTTATGCTCACATTGTTCCAGCTATAGCCATTGGGGAGCTCTTTCAGGTTTGCTGCTATACCCCTTTGGTGTCTTTCCATTCTTTTTGTTTTTCATTGAGCACTTTCTTACTTTCTGCTACTAAAAAAGGCTCATCTTATATTTCTTGTTCTCCTAGAATCAACTATTTCTTCAAAAGCCATTCTTATTAGAGAAATGATATATAGAAACCAAGATCTGGGTACTAGGTGTGCTTGTTGCTACTGGGCTATTATTGCTTCTAGGCCTTCTCAATGGAGAGAGCTGTGTTATATGCGCATGTATTAAACCACACTCATACAGTTTTAAATAATAAAAATAAACAACTTTCCATTTTAGACCATTTTCCTAAGGATAGAGGAAAAAAGTAACTCTTTACTGAATAATGGCCTCAAGGTGATATCAACAGAATGTGTTTTCTTCTAAATATTAGACCTAGAAAACGGTCTCCTTAGAATTAAAAATAATGCTATTTTAGCAATTACACCTTACCACCAAGTATTTGCCACACTTGGGTTCCAGACGAATGTGGAAGAGGTCATATCTGCCATACAGCCATGTAGTGATGTTGTAAAAGGAATAAAGTCTTTTCACTCTAGCTCCTGCTTCTCATCTGAGATTGTACTAGATTTAACATGTACCTCAACTTAGGTCCATATAAAACGAAATAGAAGTAACCACGGATTTTACTCACAGGGATTTTTAAATATGATTTTTTTCACACATTTAACATTCGTATCTGGTAGTATGAATGGTTAAAGTTATTGGAACCATCAAGATCAGAAATTTAAAGGGTCTCCTATGAAATTCAGGGAGTTGAAACATTGGCATATCAAGAAATGAGTTAAAGTTTGTATATTCCTATATATGTTTTTACCTCTTCTGATCTTTCTATTTCACTTTGAAAACAATTTTCCATTCTATTCTGTTCTTCGTTTTGTCTTGGGGGTGGCAGCAGGGGAGATAGGGTCTCACTCTGTGCCCCAGGCTGGAGCGTGTTGTTTGGTGCAATCAAGGCTCACTGCAGCCTTGACCTCCTGGGCTCAGGTGATGCTCCCACTTCAGCCTCCCAAGTAGCTCAGACTACAGGTGCATGCAACTACCCCCAGCTAATTTTTTCAAAAAATTTTTTGTAGAGGCAGATTTTACCATGTTGCCCAGGCTGGTCTTGAACTCCTGGGCTCAAGTGATCTGCCTGCCTTGGCCTCCCAAAGTGCTGGGATTACAGGCTGGAGCCACCACACCTAGCTGTCCTCAGTAGTTTGATTTCTGCATCACCAAGTTCTTCACCAAAGCTTTCGTTTTACTATTACTTTTCTGTAAAGGCACTTCACTTCCCACCACCCTGCCCCCCCACCCATCTAAGAGATTGCTCAGCAGTGTTGACTTGAAAAGATAAGGTAGAAATTAGTGTTCTCTGAATTTCTCCTGTTACATCTTTCAAAAATATTAACTTTGTGACAAATCTTCCAAAGTCATTCTTTTAACTGGTTTTGGTGTTGAAAGGAGAAATTGTGTTTTTGCTGCCTGTGATGATAGGACCCTCCCAGAGTGACATTGCTCTTCAGCATTCTCTGTTGCTCCCAGAGATGGGTCATTCTTACAAAGAGGATGTGATTTTCCCTCTTGGGGCCCAAACCTGAGATGCATTCCATGCCCCGAGTCTGTGTGAAATAATGTTACCTAGGAGGCCCATGGTTCTCCTAGTCCTGAGAGTAGGGTATGCTTTCTAAGCAAACCAGAGTTTAGGCCTGCTTCCACATACGAAAAGCACTAGGTCCCTGTTTCACAGAGTAAGACTTGCACAGGAGGAACAAATTAAGACTCCAACAGCAGAGTTATCGATTTGCCGTGAATGTCATAGCTATTAATTCCCAGTAGGTACTTAAGCAGTCATTAAACGGGGTCATCAGCTGAATCCAGAGGACATCTTGAGATAAACTAGTTATTAATTTAATATAGAATCAAAATGCTTTTATATTCTTCTACTCAACCTTATAATACTTGGGCACGTACATTTAGTATACATAGCATGCTCTTTTGCAATTGCTCTTAACTGCTTTTTTTTTTTTTTTGCCTTTAAAATGATCTTCTGTGTTGTTTTCTGATCCTTTCTATTGTGGGAAAAACACTGGTAATGATTTTGATTTATTAATGTTCTTTCAGTCACTGTCTATTTAAAAAAAAATCTCATCCAGCTGTCAATGATGGCAGTGTAGTTACAGTAAGTCTAATTGTGCTCTTAGAGCTTTGCAGACAGTGGGAGGAGGTGATGGAGCAAGTGTGCTCTGCCCATGGTTCTAGTTCTTACTCTCTCCCTCTTCTCCCCATCCAATCCACACCCTTGCTGAGGAATCAGAAAATAAACTTTCTGAGAACAACTATTTCCTGTTGGCAAAAGATGTAGTAATAATTTCATATTCCATGTGAGTGAGTTGTTGAGGAGATTAATATATTTTAGTATATGCAGACACATAAATGATGTTTTTCCATTTGTATTTTAGATTCCAATTTGTAGTGACTATTGGGGACCTCCTAAAATATTATAAATCTTAAAAAAGTTATGTGATAGTAATTGGGATCTTTTTAACCTCACCATTAGAATATAGGTTGAACCAACCCTATGAAATTCCTGCATTTGTAGGTCATATATGCTCCTGTGTGGGCAATTTCATATGATTCTAATACATTTCTCTCAGTGATTCAATGGAAGAAAGAAAATAACTTATCCTTGGATTTTAAAATATGTAACTTATTCTGTTTCTAGGTAGTATACAGGCCCAGAAGCTCCAGTGCTTAGCTGTATTTAATAAACTCAATTAAATAACTTAGAGTGTTATACTCGTTTTAAATGAAAACAAATACCTTTTTATTTATTCTGAAACACTTGCTCAAGTGCTTTCCATCGATGCCTTTTCTAAGAGGCTTGATAAAACAATGTGAACTCCCTTAGCCAGATTGTCTGATGTTTGTTTTCATCTCTGAAGTGTTATAAATAGACTCTATGAAAACTGCAACCACAGCTTCAGAACAGAGCTAGGAGTATGTTTTTCTCTTGCTGTCCATTTTCAAAATCTAACAAATGGATGAGAGTGTTAGTGTGTTTGACCTTGTACAAAGAATTTAACCAATCCAAAGTGTTTTATTTATAACACACACACAAAAAAACTTAGCCGCACATTGATTGTACCTTAAGAAGAGAAAATACATTGGTTTCATAGTTCTAACTGTTCACCTAATAAATACTTACTAATTTGCCTGCAGAGATGGAGTTAATGACCTTTGTATAATTAATGACAATTTTATATACATTGGAATTTTTTTCTTGGAGCGATGAGGTCTCATAAGTGAGCTATGGAGACCCTCTTGAATGGTATTTACACTTTACAAAATGAGAGAAATTGGTGTAATTAGTAGCTAGGAACAGAACTCATTTTTCTTATTTGAAGTTAATCGATTTCTTTAAGAATCAAACCTATTACATTTGTGACATTTTCTAAACCGCATAAAGTGGTTGGTCTGGACTGTCTTATAGATTAATGAAGATTCTGACCATGGTAATAAAATGAATTTCACTTACACCAGGATCATTTTTATTTGTTGAGGTTCATTTGCAATAGACAATGTTTTAGAGAAACTTGATGTGGTTTTGGTACAGTTTCTGCTATAAACTAGTGTAGTTTCTGTAAAGTAAATTTTTATTTTCATATATTTTGCCTGGAATCAGAAAATAGCACATTTATCAAATCTAATGTATACAATTATCATAAAGTATTTTTGAATTGATACACATCAGTGGCTCTGTTAGTTATATTTATTATAATGGAATTTATTCTTTTGCTCTTCTAAGGGAAAAAATGGACTTTACCCTTTGTGAATGTTTGAAAGAAAACAAAAGTGGTAGCTTTAGGATTTTAGAATTTGCATTTTTTATTTCATTTGGCCTCAGAAATATTGAGAGGGCATTCAAGATCTATGGGCTATTCGAAAGCAGAAGTTTTGTATGCTCTGCGAATAGCATAGAACATCTAATAGGTATTAAGTACATGCTTAATTAATGACTAATAGTTGAGATATCATCCAGTTTCTTAGGACTTCTCCTTGGGTGTCTTAGAAACGATTTTTCTCCCTACCTGAGAAAACAAATTCAGTGTACCTCAGATATTTGTTAAATAATGTTTGTTTAACATTCAGCACTGAAGAAGATATAAAAAATGTCCTTAGTAAGATCAATTTTGAAGGACACCATGTTCTCTTCTCTACAGCTTTGCAACTTTTTGAGGTGAAGTTTTAATTTTACATTTTATTTTAGTCAACTCTTTTTTTTTCTTCTTGCTATCATTTTCTCTCTAGATAGTGTCCCCAGCTTTGATTAGCATCATCGGTATACCTTAATATCCTTTTGATTATGTATTTTTTAGAAACAAACTTTTATTTTAAGATGAAATTAAGTTTACTTAAATATATACTGAAAACAATCTATTACATATCAGTAACTGCACTGGATTGAAGATGAACAGGGAGGACAAAGGGCTTATAGTCTAATAAATAGTGAGCAAGAGCTGGGCGTGGTGGCTCACACCTGTAATCCCTGCACTTGGGGAGGCCAAGACAGGCCAACCACCTGAGGTCAGGAGTTCGAGACCAGCCTGGCCAACGTGGTGAAACCCCGTCTCTACTAAAAATAAAAAAATTGCAGAGCATGGTGGGAACCCTCCTGTAATCCCAGCTACTGGGGAGGTTGAGGCAAGAGAATTGCTTGAACCCAGGAGGTGGAGGTTACAGTGAGCCAAGGCCACTGTATTCCAGCCTGGAAAACAGAGCAAGACTCCATCTCAAAAATAATAATGGTAATAATAATGAGCAAAATGATATCTTACATCTGTTATAGGTGATTGTTTTTTAGTTGAGACAGGGGCATAGGCACTGATTAATCAGAACAGATGTGATAAATCAGAGCACTGGTAGTCATAGCTGCATGGGGTCTTGGAGGCTCCCTATTGTGTTTTTAATTGCTAAATTTGGGAGGAAGCGTGGTTAGAGAGAAGGGAGATGGTATCTCTCAAAAGGAAGAGATCATAACTACTTGTATGGCCTTGCCACTACCTGCCAGTACAACATCAGCCCCTTTCTTAAAGCAGATAATGTGGTAAGTTCTAAAATGGGAATATGCAAGCATGCTGTGAGAGGTTCCTAAAGTAATCATAATCATGTGGATAGGGTGGGACAGAGGTCTGTGAACACTTCCTGAGAGAAGTCATCATGATTTGATACATAAAGAATAAGCTGGAGCTCACTTGATAGTATGAAGGAGAAACCTCAAGGCATGTGGGAGCCATATGCTACGTACAAGCAACTCACTATTCCTGGCATGGAAATGGCAACTGGGGTGTGAGGAAATGAAGAGGGGAGGGCCCATGTTATCAGGCCTTGAATGCCAGGCTGAGGTGCTTGGACTTTATGCTGAAGCACTGAAAGGTTTTATGCAGAGGAACAACATAATCAGATGGTCATTTTAGAGAGATGGTTTTTGTGGCTCCAATTTGGACAGAGGAATGAAGCTGGACACAGGTTGACCAGTAAGGAGACTACTATAACTCTTTAAGGAGAAATTGTAGGGATCTTAGCTAGGATGAGAAAAAGTCAAGTCCAAGAAATGTTGGGAGAAGTGGAATTCTTAGTAGTTGAGTGATTGATTGGATGTGGATTATGAGGGAGAGGCAAGAGACAAGAAGGTTTCTGAATTGGATCTTGAGGTGGATGATTGGCCATTAACTGAGCTGGGAAATCTGCAGGTTGGTGAGATTTGCCTTATAAACATACTTAATTTAGTTTGGATGATACTGAGCTGAGGCATGTATTAATATAATAGAAGTTTTTATTTCTCATTCACACAGAACCAAATGAGTATCCCTAATTGGCAGGCAGCTCTCCTGTGCAGTGATTCAGAGATTAAGATTCCTTCCGTCCTATGGCTCTACCATTTTCAACTTGCAGTTTATATAAGGTAGAAGAATGTGGAGGATTGTTCTTGCAAGGTTTTATAGTCCAGCCCTGGAAGCAGTATACATCATTTTCACTTTCCATTATCCAGAACTTATTCCATGTGACCAGTTGTAACTTCAAGAAAGACTAGAAAATGTAGCTTAACTATGAGCTCAGGAATAAAGGAACAATTTGGGGAATGAGCTAACAGGATGTGCCACAGGGTGACAGGGACACTTTTGGATATTGAAGTCTGAAACTTGGAGGAAAGGCCTTAGCTGGAAAGGTGGTTTTAGGACTCATCAGACACAGGGGCAGTCCATATCATGAAACTAGATGGGAGTTGCTCTTGGAGAACAAGTAGACAAGAGCTGACAGAACTGTTAATCTGGCAAATATATAAGGTCTGGGAAAAAGGATGGTGGATGGGAAACTGAAAGCCTCAATAGCAGTAGGAGGAACCAGGACCGTGGAAGAACCTAATTGGAGAGTTTCAAGCAGTGAATGGAAGACACTGTGATATACAGTAGATAGATATCGGAGTGTAGTAAAGTAAACCTACAAGCTGTCTACTGAATCAGATCATTAACTGTTAGAGACATGACCGAGTAGAGTTCTCGCTTCAAGGGCACAGCCAAACAGAAACAAGACAGCAGAGAGGAGCCATGGAGAGAGGATGGAGAAACTGGAGCAAGGGGCCTAATTGATGACGCAGGGTCCGTGAGAGAACAGGAACAAGAGAGCTTATTCAAATAAAATTTTGAGCTTTTTGGAATACTGTTCTTCTGACATGATTTTTTGAAAAGCCCATACAATGATTAATAACTGAATTTTATTGTAAGCAATTTTCCTAACCTAACAATAAAGAATATAATTATATTTCTAGTTCCATATTAGTTGGTTTACATAATCAATTTACCTGTCCTAGAAAATGCAATTAATCTTTGAAAAGAATTTTTTTTTAAACAAAGTGTAACACAGAAAAGAGAAATACTCTCATATAACTGTGCTGTAACTACTGTAGTAAGGTAAGTTATAAGTCTCTTATCTTTCCTAGAGAAAGAGTTTATAACCTGTTATTACATGTTTAAATAAATGTTATCTGTCTCAGTTTTTCTCTCTCCTAGTTTTTAGCTAGGAGCATGCTTAGAGGACTATATCTTTTCTAGAGCATTTTTAATAATAGGGAAGACAGATATAAAGAGGCTTACATTTGGATTGAGGTCGGTACTTAATGTTCCTATATTTAATATTGAACAACAAGCTCTAGTTTTATTCTTAAATCATTCTACAACTATCTTTCCCTTTGACTTCCAGTAGATTCACACATTCTACTATGGCATATAGCATTACTTTAAAATGCTTTTAAAATTGTTTCTATATATTATAAATTGTTTCTCACTTAAGACCAGAATATTTAGAGGTAACATCTGAAATGAGCCATTACTGTTTATGTACTAATGATAAAAGTGGTGGCAAGAATGATTTTCATTGTGTTCCATATTTTATTTTAAATAGCATTTCACAGAACCATTCAAATGCATTCATTTTTCCTTTTTGTAAAATCCTTAAAATATCACCAAAGGTCATGTTTACAACTTGAATTCCTGTTTTGTTGGTTGTACAATGTAATATTTATACTTTCATGCATTGAAGTTTTTAATGTTACTGCATTTATAATAATTTTTCTCTTTCTTTAAAATTCTAGTAGTAGGAAATAGGATCAAAGTAGGTATGTTACTGATTTCAACTGAAATCTATTTTCTAGAAAAAAGTGTATCATCATATACATCTTTTATTTCTAATTCCTATCTTGGTGCCTGGCTTATAATAGACTCTGAGGAAATACTTGTGAATTGAGGATACTTGAATCAGTTTCTTTAGAAAGGTTGTATAACTGTTGTAACAGAGCATGCGGCATTGCTAGCACATTTTATTGCAGAATCTTTCCATACTTGATATCAGGGTCAATCCTTAACAGCTACAAGATGAGCTGGCTATGAAATGAGCATCCAGCAATCATCTCTCCATTATGCTAGCCAGAATGCATTTCAGAACTGGAGTTGCATCATTTAAGAAATGTATGTTTGCTGATGAGATTTTAAAGAAAGCCATACTTTGTGTTACGTTGGCCCAATGCTTCAATCATGCCCAGAAGCTCTTCTTCATTATAGGCCTATTTTCCCCAAGTATCACTTTCCCTTTGTAACTAATTTAAAGGTATATTTTTAACTCCGTAATCTCCCTGTTTTAATAGCTTCTTGTGTTGTATGTTGAGTAGGATGTTGAATTTTGAGGAGGAAGATGAGGGATGGGGGTGGAATCTATATTCCCCTGTTTAGCTATTCCCTTAACTTGTAGTGCTCTCATCTTCTCAAAATTCTTTCCATTCATTCATTCACTCACTCATTTTATTCATTCAGCAAGCATGTTGTACCTGTGCAAAATGTCAAACAGTGTGTTGGACATCTGGATAGAAAGGTGAATTACTGTGCCTAGCACAGCATCAAGCATAGTTGCCTCCCTCAGGGAGCAGTAGTAAAATATCCCCTTAAGAGCCCTGCTCAGATCTCCTTCTATTGTGCAGCTGTAACAGTTCTAATTTGACACTGAATTCTCACCCTTCCATATAATTTGGACACCACTTTAATATATTAGTCATACTAGCTTCTGTAACAAATAAGGCCTTCAATTTTAGTGGCTTAGCATCCTTTGCACTTATTTTTTACTCATATTGAATGGTGCAATGTGGTTCCAAAGAAGTGGGCTGTGCAACAGATGGCCATTTAAGGACCAAGGCTGAAGGAAACTTGGCCATCTTCCAAAATCGCTTTGGATGTCTGTCCAGATTGCAGAAGGTGAAAGACCATGACAAATTGCATGAAAGAGATTTTTGTAGGCCAGAGCCTGAAAGTCAAGATATCACCTCCATTTCTTCCATTGTCTGGACCTTGGGCACATGGCCACTTCTAACTGGAATAGAAATCTGGAAGATGCAAGTAGTGGGGACCCAAAAGAATGCCTAGCTAAGCTGGGTTGAAGGATGATGATGCATTTCCCACTTACGTCAGGGAGTATGCCTTGTATAACCCTGTTTTCGTTTTCCTGCTGGGTATAAATAGAATGATTTTTTCTTTTTGTTAGTAATTGATTGTTTCAGAAATCCTTTGGGAATTGAAATAGAGGGAAACATTTTATTTTCTGTTTCCAGTACAATGAACACACTAAAACCAGGAAAACCAGATATTTGAAGGTTTTCCTGTTAACCTGCTGGAAATGGTATTAGAAGATACTGCTCTTCTCTTTCACAGTATTGCTCTTCCTACCTGGCAGACTACTTTTGTGAATCCCCTCCTTTGTGAATCTCCCTGAGCTACTTCCTTCCCTGACTGCTTCCCCAGGCACAGTCAGCAGTTGCATACTCAGTTATACCTTTGTTAGTTTAATTCATTCATCCATTCACTCATCCAAATATTTATAATGGAGAGAAGGAAAGAAAGAGGGAAGGAAGGGAAAGGGAACAGTTGAAATTCACTGTGATAGCATTACATGTTGAATAGTACAAGAGCATAGGAAAAAGACATTTAGCTCTACCTTGTGATAGGAGAGAAGTGAAAATGTGCCTTTTAGAGGAAGGAAGTGTAGTCTGAGTATTTTAGTATTTATAGATACTTTTCCTTTCCTAGGCAACAAGCTTTTCCAGGAGAAGAACCTTGCTTTGATCCAACTCTAGCACCCTAGTATAGAGCCACACTTATGCTAGACATTCAGTAAGTTGAATTGATTGAAGATAAGTGAATATATTTAAAACTCTATTTACTACACATTTTCATACAGTATCTCATACAGTGCTTACCACAGCTCTGTATGGTAGGACAGATATTCTTATTCCTGGTGTATAGATAATGAACTCAAATTCCGAGAGATTTGGTGTTTTGCTGTTGACTCATAGTTAACAGGATAGATCTCAGGTGTTCTGCACCTAATCTCATGCATTTTCACTCTTGGAAACAAGCATTAAATTTAAGAATCAAAATAGTGCTATAAAGGTTGTAGCATGTGCTTTGGGAATGAGACATCAAGCCAGTTGAATCTCCTTGAGCAAAGGCTATTCACTTATATTGAGTCAAGAATGTTTTTAACAAAAACAGACATTCTTGGTCTACCATGTTTTATAGTGTGTTATATTCTTGCCAGCACAGTGATTTGTATCCTGCAGGTGCTCTACACATATTTCTAAACTAATTGACAGTAATTTAAATTGTATAAATCAGATGCATCTAAATTGGACAGGCTTCCTTCTTGTTAGAGGCTATCATAAATTTTTACCTATGTAACCATTGTGTCACAGGAGACAGAATTTGCCTATGGTATATTCTAATTCAGGGACTTTTTTAAATTCAAGGAGTTTTTAACTGTCTGTCTTGGTCTCTGGTTTTCTTTGGCTGCTCCCTTTTCATTCTTCCAGTGCTCGCCCCCTCAGTCTGCTAAGGACACTATGTATAGAAGCTGAAACTGCCTGGATGTTCTTACCAAAGCAGATTGACACATTTTATCATAGGGTTGCTTTAGTGTCTTTTGTTGTTCTACAAATGACAAACTTTCTCATTAGAGTTTGTTAGACATTGACTGCTTCCATCTCTGACTTATGTGTGTTTTGTACCATATCAGTGTTCTCTACAGAAATATTATGACCAACTTAATACATTGGCCACCAGTTTATTAGGGTTGCAGCTAAGAATGAAGGCATTGCTTATAAAAGTTTAAAATTATGCATTTCCACATGGATGTTCTGCTTCCAACTGTCTGAAAGAGGCTCATCTTGTACTCTGCACTTCCCTCTTCTGCCACCTTCATCCCTTGCCTCCCAGCTGTTGCCAGCGTAATGAATGAAGGGATGGCCAGATGACCAAAAATAGAATGGTAATGGTGAAATGATCCTGAACTCTGCTTCTGTGTTGTTTTTGCTTAACAAGAATGTTTTTCATTTTATTTTTCTAAGAGCAAGATAAATGCCAAATGTTAGAAAGACAGAGCCACCTTTCATATTAGCCATTACTAGAAAAACACCATTAATGCCTCAGCCTACTACTACGTAATGGAATTTTAATCTGCAGGAAATCCAAGAGTACTTTAGAAAGTGCCTGTAATAAAAGACTCAGTAGTGTTGATTGTGTTTAAAAAGAAAGAAGTGGCTGTCAGGGGTGTTTGAATTTCAGTCTGATACTGTAATAATAGTAATGTCCTAGAATTCTGGAAAGGTTTTTAATTTTTTTTAATTCACTGATTGTTTTATTGCTAATATGTCAAGAAAATCATGTTAGCCACACTTAATAAAAGTGACATTATGTTTATCCTGAACTTTATCCTTCAACCACAGAATAATAGAATGACAGAATATTAGGTTATAGAGCATCAAGCAGTAAGCAATGAAGGACAATGAGTTTTTAATGATTCTTGTATCTTATTTTTGCAAGTTAATTTTGTTCTGCCACGTACAAATGAAGTGAAAGACACAGAGCTATTTCTTTTTTGTTTTGCAGGGGAAGATGGTGAAAGGAATGGGAGGTGCTATGGATTTAGTGTCCAGTGCCAAAACCAAAGTGGTGGTCACCATGGAGCACTCTGCAAAGGTAATATGTACTGTTTTCCCCAAATACTGCCTTTGGAAATTTACGATAAACCAAAACCTACCAGTATACTACCAGGCCACCTAACTGGATTTTATTTTCTCTGGCTCATTCAAGGTGATAGCATTTACATTTGAGAGAGAAAGATGACAAAAACAGTTATTTATTATTTAGCTAAATGGTTGTTCAACTTTGAGTGAAACCAAACATCAGGATGTTGTTCAAATATTTGTCCTGCATACATATTAAAAGTAAAAGCTTTATATCTCCAAAGGAAGTAAAAAGATGTGAGTACGGATGTATCAGTTCTGGTTTTAAGATGACTATAGTGGTTGCTATCTGTGCGTGAAATGAAAAGCCACAACAGAACATTCATCTTAATGACAGTTATTTTCAAATGGACCATATGGACTTCAAAGCTGTGAGGTGCCATATCCAGAAGATGTTACAAAATAACAGACTAGGTGACAGCAATTGTCCTCACTCTGAAAAGTATTATACTTTTATTTTGATAAATTGTTAAATATTTGAGAGCCTATTACATGCTATGCATGCTAGGATGTAGCAGTGACCAAAACTGGACAAAAATTGCTGAAGTCATGGAGCTTACATTCTGTCTTTTTCCTCTTCCTTCGTATTGCAATAATAATAGCTACCATTTTTGAGCATTTACTGTGTGCCAACAATATACCAAGCTCTGTGTGTATGTATGAGCCCATGAACTTGATATAGGTGTTCTTAGTATGTCCAGAAACAGAGCTTTAGACAGGTTAAGTAACTTCCCTGAAGTTCTATCAGAACTAGTAGAGCTCTCATTAGACCTGTCGTCTCTGATTCCAAAGCCCAGTTGTCTCACCAAGGAACTATCAATGTAACTTTCTTCCTTGTTCCTGATTCAGTGTCTTTGAACGAACTGAGCTTAATTGCTTTCTGAACCTGAATCCATTGCCATCTGCTGATTTGAAAAGTTGATACTGAGTGCTTTCTTTACCTTCTTTGCCTTCTCTTCATTTTCCTTTATTTTTTATCAATCTTAGTTTTAAAATAAAATCTACCTCTTCTCATTTTGAGACCTGCTAATCTGAGTGGAAATGGCAGTCATTTGCCCTCTTTTTATTTAGTGATGCAGCACTATGAAAAAGCATGAAACCAGAAGATTCACATCTCCCCTGCTTCCTCTGGGGAAGTTCAGTTACAGAGAAACATATGCCACAAAATGATTTTGTTGTGAAAACAGCTACAAATGTGAGTTATCATAAATTGTTTAGTAAATAGTGGGAGATGAGCAGTGGTGCATAAATATACAACGATAGAAATGGAACCAGCACAGGTGACGTCAGAGAATGGCTTGCAAAGCATCCAAAATACTTTATTTCAGAGGCAAGAAGATGCCAACCATACAGATCAAATCCAAGTCTTTTCTGGAACATAATGTCTATTTGAAAAAAAAAATTTCAGACTTCCCTTTTGTTGTTACCTTAATGTTGACACACAAAGGCACCAATGTCCAACTTATTTTAGTTTATTTTTGTGTATTCGTTTTCAAAACATAAAGTCTGTATTTTGCAAATTCTTCCCTCTGCCCCAAGTCCTTTCTTTCTCCTCAGCTGGAATTTCTGATAGAGGAACATAAATGGTGCCACCGACTTCAGACTAGAAATATCTTATTAAAGCTTTCCACAGAAGCAAAATCATATTTTTTACCTCTTTTCTTCTCTCAGTGGGGAAATTAGCACTGAGTTTTGGAACAGCATTGGAATCAGGTATTTTTCCATAGATAGCTTCATTTGAACAACCCAATAGAAAATGTACTTCTGATTAAAATAATAGTAATGATTTATTCACACTTAATAGTTAACCTTTGAAAACTCATGAACAATTTCTCTTCTCACCACCTTCACATTTTGCTTGTGGCCCTTGAATATGTACCTGCTACTGTTTTGATCACCTGGACTCATTGTTACCGGCCCAGTTCAAGGGAACACAGGTAATTCTTTTATTTCTTTTTTTTTTTTTTTTTTTTTTTTTCCTGAGACGGAGTCTCGCTCTGTCACCAGGCTGGAATGCAGTGGTGCAATCTCGGCCCACTGCAACCTCCGACTCCCTGGTTCAAGCGAGTCTCCTGCCTCAGCCTCCTGAGTAGCTGGGATTACAGGTACGCACCACCATGCCCAGCTAATTTTTGTATTTTTAGTAGAGACAGGTTTTCCCAGTGTTGACCAGAATGGTTTCAATCTCCTGACCTTGTAATCCACCAGCCTAGACCTCCCAAAGTGCTGGGATTACAGGTGTGAGCCACTGCACCTGGCTGGAACCTGCTATTTCTTTTTTGCATCTTCTACTCCTGTTAAAAGTTGAGAAGAGCTAGAAAAGAGGGAAGAGAGGTTTTTCACTCCTGGTAACCTTTCCGGTTAATGATCTGTTCTTTTAGACATGCCAGGTAACTTCTGCTGTCTTATGATTAAGTGTACAGCCTGGGGAACTAATCTCTTGCGTTTTATAAGACATGGAAGTAAAGTTTGCAAAGAAGGATTAAAACCTGAGACATACAGTCTTGTATTCTTGTGCTGCTATTTTTTTTTTTCTGTAAGTGGATGAGCTATTAACTTGTTTTTGGGTGGGGCTACATTTTTCCTTATCTGTAGGGTTACAGTTACAGGTGGTTTATAAATATAGCACTGCCTGACCTTGTAAAAATGTGTTTTTTTCATTGTTGTTTTAATAAGACAAAGGAAACCTTTACAACCAGTTGCTGCCTTTAGTTCAAATCCAGCAGCTTCTAAAACCCTGAGAACTGGCTACCTACCCACTGTTGCTGCTCTGGGGTAACACCCGCCCTCAGTCTACCTCTGCAACGTATGTCAGGTGCACGGGTCAGACTGGCACTGTAACTTGATTTTCATGTAAGCCTAGACATCGGGATTCCAGGCAAAGTTTTGAAGTAGGCAAAGTTTTTTTTTGGTGTCCAGCCACTTTCTTCTTAAGCTTCTTTTTCATTTCTAGGTATGTCTTATCTTCTGCCCTCTAAAAATGGGAAGAAAGGAAAGAAGTAACAATCTGAGTCCTTACCAGGTGGAGGTGCTGTGCTTGGCACTGCGTATGCTAATCTCATTGACCCCCCCGAAGTAAGGTTGGGATGTGGGTATTAAGAAGCTTATCCAGGAAAGTGATAGAGCTGGAGTTGGATTCAGTGTGGTGCAGCCTGTGTTCATACCGTACCATGCCATGTCCTCACAAATCTACCTCTGCATCAGCATCCCAACCACATCTGCCCTTTCAGGAAGCTTCAGGTTTTGTTTTTTGTGTTGTTTTTTTTTTTTTTTTCATTTTCCCTGGACAATGCTCCCTCTGCTTAGGTGAGACTTATATCAGCAACGTATTTAAAGGAAAATATTCCAAAAATCTAATTATATCTTCTAGTACCTATCTCCATTCCTTTTTGCATTAAACTGCTCCCTGTTTTATCTGGGCAACAGACAAACCCAGTGACTGGCTACATTTCCTAGCCTTTCTGTGCATAAATACATCCATGCTACCAAGTTTGGGTCAGTGGGATTTGAATATGTATGATGTGTGTGATTTCTGAGGTCTGTCTTTAACGTTAAAGCCAATCACATTAGATTTCCTATGCCCTCTCTGTCTGATAAAGGCCTTGACTGCAGCAGCAGCCTTGGGCACAAACCTGTAAACCATGTGCTGTGGGTTGCAGAGCTGCTTCCACCAACTTGCATCCATAGATTCCCCATTCCTTCCTGTATGAGTTCCCTCCAGAACTCTTTATAATGTCCTCTGCTCTGCAGCCTTCTCAGGTGCCATCTAAATCTTTGGTACCAACTACTATTTTTTCACTCAGTGGCTCCTTAATCATTTTTCCACACCAGAGTCTTCTGATGAGCCCTAGAACTATATTTCTAACTTCCTATTAGACAACTCCACCTGGTTGTTCTACAGTCACCTCAGCTGCAACAAATTTTGCCGACTTAATCATCATTCCCCCTAAATATGTTCTTCTGCTTATTTGGCCCAATTAGAGAAGTGATGATCTCCCAGCTCTCATTTGGCAGGGCATCCATGGTCCCTCTCTGCCCCTACCCCTACGTACACCAAGCACTATAAATATTGCATCCACGCAACTCCTGCAGTCTGCTCCCCACTGTATATTTCTACTCTGTTTATCCCTGTTAAGGCCCTCTTTACATCTGCATAGATCACTGTTGCAGCATTCCGAAGGTCCCTGACTGCTGACTGCCCCTCCCTCCTGGTAATCAAGCACACGGCTGCCAGGCTGACTAGTCTAAAACTAAAGCTGGATGGAGTTGTTGCTATTTAAAATCCTTAAACGTAGTCAACACTGCTTGGTTCTCCTTAGCCCATCTGCCTTTGCGATTGGCTCCCCAGCAGCCTACCTCATCCTTTCCCCCAGAACTTAAGGTCGCTAACATCTACAGAAAGGCGTCATGGCATTTCCTGTTCTTAGGTGTTTCTATATTCAGTCCCCATTCCTTCTTTATTTGGCTTATTCCTACCTCTGTAAAATCACAGAATGAGCTAATGTTTTATGAATGTGCTGGTTTAGTGCCTTCTGTTTTTTAGACATTATGAATGACCAAAGGAATATTCTTTGATGTTTTGTCTTGAATTTTGGTAAAATTACCTTAGGAGTGTGTTAATTTACTTGTTTATGCAGACATAAAATATTTACTGAGGACCTACTATGTGCAACATATTATCATAGGCTCTGAGGAAATAAAGAAAGATGTGGTCCTTCAGACAGCTCAGTCCCATGGTGGATAGAGTCACATAAATCAGAACGTAAGATGAAAGGTGAGCAAAGCATAGCAAAGCAGAGCCTGCAGAGTCCAGCACCTGTTTCCCAGTTCACTTGTTGGGGAGCAACAAAGAGGCTTCCCATGGGATGTACAGAGTATTTGCAGGAGATCTGAGGGATGGGGCAGCTTGACAGGGAGTAAATGTTGCAGGAAATAACAGAATAGGCACTGGTGTGTGGGAGGATGGTGCATGTTAAGAGATTTATAATTAGGTCCCTCTTGTTAGAGAACAAAGGAAAAAAGGTTGCATGGGAAAAAATATACTCACCTTTAAACACATACAGTGGCTAGAGTGATTTTTGTTTTCCAAAATGTAAATGGGATCATGTTACTTCATTCGCTGAGAAACCCTCAATGGCTTCTCATCTCACTTAGATTCAAGTCCAGAGTCCTTACTATTTCTCCAAAACTTCCATGGTTTGTAGACTCTCCCTGCTTTGCCACCCAGCTACCTCTCTGAATCTGTTACCTCTCTCACCCACTTAACTTCACCCCCACTCACTTCCTGAAAGTTTCTGGAACATCCTAAGCATCATCTTGCCTTGGGACCTTTGCATTTGTTATTCTTTATGCCTAGAATGCATTTCCCCAGATATCCACATGGTTCACTCCCTCACTTCACTCAGACTCAAAATACCAGAGAAGCTTTCTCTGACTACCTTATTATATGCAAAGGAGGTCTTCCCTGTTTGGACGATCCTTCATCCCCCTTTTTCAGCAGAATGCAAACTCCATGAAGACAGGTGCTCTGTTATAAGCATTGAGTAGGATAGAGCCTTATGTACATCACGGCTCAGTAAATACTTATTGAATTAATTTTTCAGATAATCCACCTTGAACATATAGAAAGGACTTCTAACATTTCCAAGTTGTTACATGCTTCTTTCTCCATTTTATCATTATAACACTCTCATGACATTGGTCTTGATATTTTCTTTCCAGAGACGGAATTTCATAGAGGTTAAGTAGTCTGATAAAATAAAAAGAAAAACCAAGCCTAGAGTCCATGCATTCTGCCTTTGAGGTTCCTTTTTCTTTTGTTAAGCTTTTCTGCTGGCAAGCACCATTACCACTAACAACATGAAGAATCTGTTTTGTTCTCAATATCATGTACTGGAAACATGTTCCTGAGTATAACTTTCAGACCACAGAAGTAAAGGAATTCAGTTACTGTTGGCATTTACTGGCAACAAACAAAGCTTAGTTTCTTATTTTGGAGACAAAATAAGAGCTCTATTTCTAAAACAGGTTTAGATTTTTTTATTACAGTAGGAGATCTGGATTCTGAAAGTATAAAAAATAGTTGCTATGAAATTGAGAATAAACCTTGTGAAGAATTGTTTTTTATTTTGGATTACCTTAATTTTATTAGCATTAAAAACTATACTCTTATATAGCTTCCCTCACTCTCTCCCGGCTTGTGCTGCCTTTGTCATATATACTGTAGCTATCTTTGTAGTCATCTGCCCATCAGAACATATTTGTAATTGTTTTGTGCAACTGTGTTTATAATCTTGTAAAGGAAGTGTTATATTTATGTATGTACCTTTCTGTGTACCTATGTTCCCCTTTAGGTAACCTTTTATATTTACCTTTGCCTGCTGTTCTTTTCCTTGATTCAAATTATAGTCAAATATCCTTTCATTTTAGCCCTTAATTTGTGTCTGATAGCGCAGGCCTCAGATAGAATTGAAACCTATCTTATCTTGACTTCACTTTTTGTGGCGAATAATTATAAAAGGTAAATAGAGTTTATTAATCCTGTTTATTTTGGATGAAATGTATTACCAAAAGTCAACAAATACGAAGGCTTTTTAAGGAAAATTCTTTTTTGGGAGACATTCTTCAGATAATTTTCAGCAACATTGAAAAGTATCTCAAAATAAAAGTATTCTTTTGTTAGTAGAATTCATAATTAATAAGTTTCAGCTGGCTTAACTTTTTTCCCATTTACAAAAGCTTATAATTCTTTCCTAGCTTAAATTAGAATATATAGTAGCCAGGTTCTGTTTGGGGAAAAAATGTCACCTTTAAACAATATCAATCCTTACATGGTTTTGCCTTTTTATTTCTCCTTTATGATAGAAATGCCTACAAAAAAGTTATAATATGGGAGAAAAAAGCAGAACACAGTCCAAGAACTAATAAAGCTCTTTAAAATGTCTCACAGAATATAATTAAGCTTATCACTTTAAATTCTATAACTTTGCATTTATGGGCACAAGTATCCACATTTTCTAAAATAGAAAGGAAAATGAATGCTAACAGAGGCTTTCTAAGGTACCACAACACTTCATGAATGAAAAGAGAAGATAAAGTCATTACTGCTGGCTTCTGTGCTCTACCGTCTGGAGGTTAGAGATCATAGGATCTTAGAAAAAATAAGTTTGTCTATGATAATGATTTTTATGATACAGTGTGTAAGAAAATAGGCCTTCTATTCTAAGATCTTAAAACTCTGAAGACTGTTTTCAGGGAAGTGACTTGCTGTATCAGCTGTTTGGTTTGGCCAGTCTTTCCCTGAGAATATCCCTGTAACCACAAACTCATTGCCTCCATATATTACCTCCATGTATCATTTGTAATAGCAAATGTTCTCTGCTTCTAAGTTAGCTGAGTCTCTTCACTGAAGTTCTATATGAATTGTTGGAAACCCTATAGCATAAGTGCTATATAGAGGTCAGTCATATCCCATGAGGACAAACACAGTATGAGTAACCTTATTCTGTCCTTTTATTCTGTGTACTTCATTTTCTTTATTTAGCAAATCCCATTCTTTTCTGTTAAAAAAAAATTTTTTTTAATTTTTGTGGGCACATAATAGGTGAATATACTTATGGGGTACAGGAGACATTTTGATATAGGCATGCAGTGGGAAATAATCACACCATGGAGAATGGGATATCCATATCCTCAAGCATGTATCTTTTGTATTACAAAAAATCCAGCCACATCAACTGTAGTGATGTGACAGTCATGTATTTTGTAATATAGCATTTCCTGGTATTAAATCTGTGGAGTGTATTTATGTGGAATGCTTGATTTAAGCATTGAGATTAGGTGGGAGAAGGAAGGAACAAAGGTGTTGATAATCAGGCTTCAACCATGCTATTTTGGCAAGCTCAAAGAGAGACCTGCCATTGGCTTCCTTGTTCCACTAGACAAAGTATTTAATATTCTCTTGCCACGTTCAGGCTTTGTAGTCCTTCTTTTCAGCAAATTGTAGCAAGTGCTTTTAAGCTTTAGACGGGAGCAGGTGGAAGAGGTAAAATAACTAATTCACTGTTTCTCTCTTTATTTTCACATTTGTATGTTTGTGCTACAGTCCTGAAGTGTCTTTGCTGCTTCCTTTTACCAGATCTTTATCTGTCTTCCCAAAGTCTTATAAGCCCCATCATGTGCTTCTCCTACGTGTACTGCTTCTAGTGAGTTTGGAGATGCTAGGAATGTACAAGTGCATATCTTAGAACTATAAAGCAGCCTCTAGTGGCCCACAGACATTAGTCACATGGCATTTTATAGCTCACCTCTGGAGTTCCTTGAATTAGAAATTCAGCCTTTATTGATCACTGTGGTTTGCCTAATGTTCTGCTCATGACTGTATATATGAAGAAAAATAGTCTTAGCTTAATGAGCTTAGCATCTAGTGGGGGCAGTGGCAAGAGGTGAACAATTATAACATGTGAAGGGAGGAGGAAGCACAAGAATACCCAAGAGGGCCACAGACTGGGGACCCCCATGGGACACTGGACTGCAGCACCAGATGAGGATGCTGGATGAAGGTTTTCCTAGGGAAGATGGTGTCTGAGCGAAGTCCTGAATAGGAAGGGTGTTTGAATCTGGGGTGATGGAGTATGTGGTGGTATGTGTTCCAGGTAACAGGCAGCATGAACAAAGGCTGAAAGTCTTGATCTTTTTAGGAACAAGCAAATCCCAGAACTTGCCTTCTCTGTATATGATCATTAGGGAGTTGCCAAAGAAAGTCCCTGAGAGAAAAAATATGTGCATTCATGTGTCTGTGTCTGTGTCTGTGTGTGTGTGTGTGTGTTGCAGCCACATTTAACAAGCACTTAACAGAAAAGATGAGCATAAAATGAGGTTTATATAAAGCACAATCTTAAAGATTTCAGGTGAAAATGTGTTCACATGAAATGCAAGACATCATTCTGTTGTGATAAAATTGGGATTAAGTTCGTTGTGATAACATGAAACTTACTGTTATGATAGCAAAGAGATTTATTACATTTAACTAGAGTTGTTTAATTCTGCAGAACTTAGGCCCAGGATTTTATTCAGATGTCTGAAGAATTAAAGAGATCACCATGAAGCAAGCAATAGAAAGTACTAGAGGGTTTAGTCACTTGAAAATGGTAAATCATCCTATGTATTGCTCAAGGCCTGTAAGTGCTGCAGGAGAAATCAGGAGCCTCGGGACTATTCAAAGATGTTTGTTTGTTTGAGACCAGGTCTCTCTGTTGTACAAGCTGGAGTGCAGTGGCATGATCATAGCTTATTACAACCTTGAATTCCTGGGCCCAAGCGATCCTCCTACCTTGGCCCCCTGAGTAGCTGGAGGTACAGGCATGCACTGCCACACCTGGCGAACTTTAAAATTTTTGTAGAAATGAGATCTTGCTATGTTGCCTGGGGTGGTCTAGAACTGCTGGCCTCAAGCGATCCTCCCACCACAGCCTCCCAAAGTGCTGGGATAAGAGGCGTAAGCCACCCCACCGGGCACAAAGCATTTTAAATGCTGTGCTTTGTATCTGTTCCTCTGCGTTTTCTGACAACTCTTCATGGGGAAGGAAAGAAACACAATATAAACATGAAGGAGATATGAGTAACCCTGGATATTTGCACATAGATTCAACCCCTCCTAGTTTATTGCAGTTTCAGAGCATTTCATTTGATTCCTACAATGTTCAAGTAAGGAGGATAAGGTAAAAGATCAGAGAGAACTATGGTGCAAAGTATTTGAGGAACCAAAAAAACTGTTAAATGGCAGAATTAAGACTACAAACCTGGTCTTTGGACTCCTAATAGAGTGTTTTTCACTGCCACAACACAATGCATTCCTTTATTAGGATTTATTTTTAAATGCTAAAAACTCAGCACTTGTTCCTCCTTTGTGAGTCACTAATATATGCAGCTGCCATAGCACACTGTAGGGCTCAACCCAGCATGGTTAGAATAGAGTGCTAACGTGGGAACTAGTCATATTTGGTTTCATAGCTAACCTTTTATTGAATATTGAAATTGTGACATTTTAAAATCTTTCTGCATCTCATTTTCTTTTTCCTGGATCTGTGTTATGTCTTGGCACTATAAATGTGAATGGAATCATCTAGCTCCATTGTTCTAACTGCAGGAATACATTTGATGCCAGTTTCTTAGGCGAGCCATATGGTTTGCCCCCGTATTTGTGTTGTGTTTTCACTACTTTTGTATGTCTCAGGAATTGTATTTAGGCCATTTTCTACATAATCCTGTGTCAGACTTCATATAGGAACTTAATTTCGTGGCAGGTTAGAGAAATGCTAATTATGGATTGTATAAAAACAGTACCAGCTAACATCCATTGAGCACTAAGTGCTGGACCCTTGCGTTTCATTTAGGCCTTATACGAATCTTGCGAGGTAGGGTGGATGGGGAGGCATGGGCATGTGGCTCTTACAGAGACAGTGTGGGGGATGGCCAGATTTTACACACAGGTCCTTTGTCTCTGATCCCACATTTGACCACTATGCTCCAGTGTGTATGCAGAGAATGGTCTAGAAAAGGGTCTCTATTGGTAGGACACAGCCAGTTCTGTCAGTTGAAATCCTTGATTCCTCCTAAAATGAAGTTGGTTGTTCATTAAAATCCAAGTGACTGTTTCACATCAGATGTAGATCTTGCTCAAATAATGAGAACTAAATAACAGCTCCTTGCAGAAAATGTTCTTCAGAGGCTAGCAGATAGTTCACTTTGTTTGAAGTCAGGCCCAGCATTCATTGTGACATGCCTTGAGTTATATTAAATGTAAGGAGACTTGACAACTGTAGAAGTTCGAATATTCATCATTAATTTTAACTGTTTAATTTAGCTTCTATGTCATGTGCAAAATTTGAAATCTTAAAAGAAAAATAATTAGAAGTGAAGTGAAAATGGGGCTTTATTTCTGCAACTGTAAATTTTCTTATACAGTAAGATCCAGAAATTTCTGAATTGTTTTAAAAGATGTTATGTCTATCTACTTCATTCATATGTATTTAGCACCAGTTTTGCCTAAACTAAGGTAATAGGTTTTTTTTAATCTATCCAAGATCCCCAGTAGACTTCCTTTTCTCTTCCCATTCATTCTTACATGCATTTATTCAAAAACTACTGAATGTCTTTTATGCCTTGCACTGGCTTAAGTACACTAAAGCCTTTTCATTACCAATGCATTGCTGAGTTGTCAGGTTATCGCAAGGAATAAAATCTAAATGGAGCCCACCTATCTGAAATTCATTGCCTCTACCCATATACTTGGTCTGACACCAATTTTGGAAGAGATATAAACTAGACAATAGGTGCGCTTTTAAGCAGGTGAAACATTGAGATGGCTAAAGATGTTGGTTGTGTCACATGTGGTGGATTAGATCCAAAAGAAAGCAATAGAAGCACTATGTCATTTTTGGAGAAGATCTAAAATGTGTTACAGTAGCTGTCAGCCCCAAGGGAGACAGTTTTTAGGCTCTGGGTGCTTGACTCTTAAAAAGTAGCTTAATCATAAACAGAAGAAAATCATCTGAAGATCAGATCCTCAGAGCCAGTGTTTCAACTATGTTCCTCAAACGTGCCTCAGAGGTCAGTTCTACATTGTAAGTGGGAGGAAGGTCTAGAGGAGGGAGTCAATGGAAGACATTTTTTCCACTTTTAATTTTTCGTAAGTCCTCCTCTGCCACAATAGGAAGTCAGTCTAAATACTATCTAAAATTGATTAATCAAGAAATAGCATGGTAAACATAATATTTTTAAAGTGGATATAAGAAGAAAATGTGTAAAATCGTAGAAGAAAATGCTAAAAACAAAAACAACAAAATCCACTAAAATGGATTCCAGTTAAAAGCAAGTCTAAGAGGAGGGAAGGGAGGAAAGGCACTGCTGTTTTCCGTATGTGTGTTACTTTTTTTTAAATAGATAAAGTATTTTTTAGATAGAGGACTTAGATATTTGTGTTCTGTATGTGCTTTGCATCCTGGGCAGATATCTGCTCATGTTTTTTAAGGAGACCATTCCTTGGAAGGGAAAAATAGACAGGATATTAGTGAAATTTCACATCAAATGACACAAGGCTGAGGCTTGAGAAGTCAAATTTCTGGCAGGGTGTTTCCTAACTAAATCATTTCTGCCTTTGGCCATTTATCGGCATTCTCTAAATTATTTCAAGGACAGAAGCTGCCTCCAAAAAAAGAGTAAAAAACATAACTGTGCAAAAATTCTGAAACAGGCTGCACTTAGGAGATAATTTCTCTGATAGTTCCTGTTTATCTTATAATTATACCAATTCTAAATAAAAATTGCTTCCTAAATACTCTTTTTGATGTTTTCTTTTTAAAACAGGGAAATGCACATAAAATCATGGAGAAATGTACGTTACCATTGACTGGAAAGCAATGTGTCAACCGGATTATTACTGAAAAGGTAAAAAGTGCTTTATCTCTTATTTTCTCTACTATCTACTACCACCTTTTAAGTAAGCATTTTTAGAAATTTTTGTTACCTTCTGAGAGTGTATTACATTAGTAGTCATAGGATTAATTTAGCCTGTGGGTAGAAAGAATAGGAAAACTCATCAATTTAATGTTTCTAAATGTAGAATTCTTTATGTGCAACTCTCTGGAAACATACACACAAAATTGAATCATTGTCTTTGATAACTTTGATAGTGTGCTATAATCAGAGAATAGCTTTATTGATCTTTATAGTTTGACAATTAAGTGTCAGGCTGGATGATGATATATGCAAAGTTATGAATATTTCTACGTTTTCTAAATCACAAGTGCAAATTTTTGGATTTCATTTTCAGAAATTCAGTGTAAGTTGGGTTTTTAATTGTTTCAGTGCAAGTCATCGTATAGGCCCTACAGTAAGCCAAGAAATGTATTCCATTTCTTGCATGATTTCTGCTTTCTTTTATAGAGTAGGATTTCAAAACACAGGGTGCCTCTCTAGATTCTTCTTACTAGATGGAACATGTTGGTCAGTAGTACAACTGAAAGCTGCTAAGACCAGAGGAGCATCACCAGCAGCTGCCTGTAGTCACCCTTCTGACTAAGATTTGAACCTAGTATGTGAGAACGACTTAAAGCTTATAAGTCAGCTGGGAGGGTGTGTTTTCTTGATTCAGTACCTTGAAGAAGTCACAAAACAGAATTATGTATATCAGGTTCTTTTAGTGCTGTTCCATTTGCCAAGAACAGTAGCATTAGTGTCTTGGCATTAATCTGACTCACTAACCTAATTGAGGTGTGAGCATAAGCACCCTAAAGCAGGCTTTGAAGTGGGCTGGGAGGCTTATTATTCTCAGAAGCCACTTTTAAGGGTGGTTCTGTCCTAAATGATGCCTTCCCCAGGACTGCTTATGTGGAATGCCATGAAGGCAACGTATAGAGAAGAATAAGTAGATAAAAGGGCAGAATATTTTATCCCACCATCTATTCTGAATCTTTACTATTTCTTGAATCTTCCGAAAATTATGAACAGGGCTTGTTGAAAATAATCCATTACTTTGAAGATAAAAGCAAAACAATCTTTGACCCTGTTGTTTGCTTGCTTTTAAATAAAGTGGTAGCCTTTCTAAAGGTCATTCCAGAAACATTCTTCCCATGGGTCCTCTCCTCCTTCCTTCAGCCCTCTCCTCACCTTCACATGTGCCCTGCCCTTGTTCTTAGCAGTTCCGTGCTTCTGCCTGCCATACCTCCCACCTGATCCTCAGCCTCCCCAAATACTACCTGTCCTTTAAACCTTATGCAGTTTTCCTCTTCATGATGAAGAGGTTTTGCACCATCTTAGCACACAACAATTTATTCTCATAGTAGCCCACTGTTCATTTTGGCACTCATAATCTAATGTATTCTTATGCTATAACTTACATTGTTATTTAACTTTACTATCATTTTAAAAACTTTTGAACCAGATTGTTCCCAACAGTAGGTTATAGAAAGGAGGAAAGCAAAGCCTGTGTCCTATAGGACAACATGGAAGAAGAGTGAGACACCAAACATCCAGCCTTGCCAGCAGTCAGAGTAATTGACTAGATAAAGGCCGTATGGAGACATACACCAGATGCTAATCTAGGGACATGGAGAAAAGCTGCCCAGTAGTGTGGGCAGAGGTGTCAGGGAAAGCTTTTTGGTGTTATTAAATACAAGCTTTTAACATAGCTTGCAATGCATTTCACAGTACGTACCTTTTCTCCTCTAGCCTATTTCTTTCTGCTTTAACTTTTCCCCATTGAGCCATACTAAAGTGCTGTGAACTACATTCCATTCTTCCCTGGACCATCTTCTTTTGAGACTTTGCACATCCTCTTTCTTTCTCTGGAACATTCTTCCCACCCCATCCATCTGGCTAATTTCTGGTCATCCTTTATATCTCGGCTATATATTTCTCTTGCAAGTCTTCCCTATCCCTCCCCAAATCTTCTGGGTGGTTCTCTGAATTCTTGTACTTACCCTAACTTAGCGCAAGCCACTATATTGAAATAAACTCTAATCTCTGCCTGTCTCACTTGCCACTGTTTATCTAATGCTTGGCATAGTGCCAACCCATACTCAGTGAATACTGTGCTTTTCTTGCTGAGAAAACTGGATTGAATGGTGAGCCTTGAAAGATCAGTAGGAATTTCATGGGCTTTTTTTTTTTTTTTTGACTCTGTCACCCAGGCTGGAGTGCAGTGGCGTGATCTCAGCTCACTGGAACCTCCATCTCTGAAGTTCAAGTGATTCTTCTGCCTCAGCCTCCTGAGTAGCTGGGACTACAGGCATGTGCACCATACCTGGCTAATTTTTTTGTATTTTTGGTAGAAATGGGGTTTCACCACGTTGGCCAGACTGGTCTTAAACTCCTGACCTCAGGTTATCTGCCCGCCTCAGCCTCCCAAAATGCTGGGATTACAGGTGTGAGCCACTGCGCCCAGCCTAGGAATTTCATAAGTTAAAAGAAGAACAACAAAGAACTTCTGGAAAAAAGGAAGAAAACATGCAGAGTCACACAGGTGTGAAGAGAATGTGGCTTGTCCTAGAACCTGCAAGTGGAACTGGTTGGAGCAAGGGCATGGCTGGATTCTGAAGGCTGAGGTGGAAACAACAGTGAGGGGTCAAGTCATGGAGGGATGTAGATGTCTTGTTAAGAACTGTGGGTCTTATAAGGAAGGCAGTAAGGAACCTTCCTTCAGTGAATTTTTTTTTTAGGTTGTGGACACAAGAAATTAGATTTGCATTAGAATAAAACACTGTAAGGTTTTATGTGGAGTGGGGAGAAAGATAAGGCAGACACCAGTTAAAAGGATCCATAGATCTAGGCAAGAAATCTCAAGATTCTAAGCCATAGGACAGATGGAGAAATTTGAAAGAGATTTAGGAGTTGGACTCAACCTAATTTGATGAATTGCACATTGTTGGTAAGACAGAAATGATTCCTAAGCTTTCTGACTAGAGAGGATAGTTGACCTGTGTATCCTTTAGGAAGTCCAGGACTGCAGCCTCTTACAGAAGGGGGAGGATAATGCAAGACATGAATAGGTTCAGTTTGGACAGCCTCAATGTGATATTCCTGGGAATACCTAGTCAGAGATTGCAATAAACAATTGGAGATTTGGATCTAGAGCTCACAAGAGAAGTCAGTTGTGAGAGTCATTAATATATGGGGATAATTGGAGCCTTGATAGATGACATTGTATAGCAAGAATGAGTAAAGAGAAGGGCATCTATGTTTGGAAATTTGGGTACCTCAAGGAAAGGAATGTTGTGTGTTTATTGCTGTGCTTTGTGCATAGTAGGTGCTCAATAAATACTTGTTGAATGAATAATGAGAATGCAGTGCTATTAAGGGCAAATAATGTGTCCAGCCCTAATTAACAAGGGACCAGAATGAATGCCTTTATCAGATCCAGAGAAAATTCCATCCAGTTGCCCTTTGAAAGATAATTTGGAGGATGCTATGACCCTGATTTCCTAGTTTCGAGCAGTTAGAATGAGGTAATGAAAGATGCCCTTCCACACCAGCACCTGGGCTGTGATTAACTGTTATCTGTAATGCAACATTTTGTTGTGGTGATAAAGTAATTAACATTTATCTCTTAGACAAAGTACTTTCAATAATCTTGAACAATTTATTGTGGCTTTTAGGTTTTAGTATCCATTTTTGTCAAGTTTTTGTTTGCATCTTGTATCACTAAATGGAAGTTTCCTAAATATTTAAGAAGTAAGTTTCCTTTTTTAAATTATAGATATTTGGCTTTCTAATTTATCTAATTAAGATTTGATAAATAGGTTAACAAGGTTTTTTTAAAGTAATAAGTCAATTTGCCATAGATTTATTCTCTGTGATTACTGAAGCCTTAAATTTATGATACCACAGTTATCTTCTAAATTATTTCCATGCCTATTCTTAATAACATAATCCAGATTCTCTTTTTTCTTATTTGTTCTATTTTTATAAATTGACAGTTGTTCAGAATGCAAGAAAAAGCAAATCATATGAATAATGCTGCAGACACATTTTCTGCAAAGAAAGTGTTCATTAAAAAAAATTAATTGTCATTTTGGAGTGAAGGAAGCTAATGAGTATCCAAACATTCCTAAATTATCCTTTTTTTCCCCTCTCCTCCTGAAATACAACATTTCTGCCAAAAAAAACTTTTTTGGAACACAAAATGTTCAAGCAAAAGGAAAGTTTACTGAAATATTTTGTCCTATATTTCAACTCTCTTTTCCAGTAACGTCAACCAGGTTATCTGAATTCATCAGACAAACCAAGAATGCATTTATAACTGATCCCAGCGATGTTTTGTTTCTGGGGAAAAATATTAATCAACTGAAGTCAATAATCATTTCAGGACTTTGATCTGGGTTCACATACAAGTGAGATGTTTCGCAACTAAGGAGTAAAAAGTAAAAGCATGATTGTATGCTGCCCCCACTGTCTCAGGAATGGTGCTCAGAATATGTTTTCTTACATTTGTCCTGTATCACAACCTTAGGAAGTACATTTTTATTATATATGTTTACAGATGCAAAGACAGGTTCACCAAAGGCTGCATAACTGTTGTGCAGCAGAATGGAATTCTCATTCAGCTCAAAAGCCAGGGTTCTTTTCTCTACATGTTGCTGTTTCTTAGTATTACCCTCCTAGTTAGGAGTGTATTCAAAAATGACAACTCAAGGTTTGACTTCTAAGCTATTTGAAAAATCGGCCGAGTGTGGTGGCTCACACCTGTAATTACTGCACTTTGGGAGGCCGAGGCAGGTGGATCACCTGAGGTCAGGAGTTTGAGACCAGTCTGAGCAACATAGTGAAACCCCGTCTCTACTAAAAATGCAAAAATTAGCTGGGCATGTAATCCCACCTACTTGGGAAGCTGAGGCAGGAGAATCACTTGAACCTGGGAGGCGGAGGTTGCAGTGAGCAGAGATTGGGCCATTTCACTCCAGCCCGGGCAACAGAGCAAGACTCTGTCTTAAAAAAATAGAAAAGAAAAGAAAAAGAAAGATTCTAAGCCTCCAGATAATAGTTGAATTTAGGTTAACTCTAGAAGAGAGGGAAGCTCTGGGTTGCATAACATTTAAATCTGAGAAAGATGAAACTAACCGTGAGAACTGAAAGAGGGAACAGTGCTTAATATGCTGAAGAGTAACTGTAGCATGGAGTTAAAGCCATAGGAGAAGCAGTTTTAGCTCTTATGGTTTGAGCTTTCCCTCAGTAAACAATCTGCCTTGAAATAAGTGAGCGTCCTGCCACTTCAAGTATCTAAGCAGAGCCCCACTGACTACCTGAGAAGAAAGTTTTGAAGAATTCTTGGGTGGAAGGTTATGTTAAGTGACCTCTAGGTCACTTCCACTCGAGTTATTATATTTCTAAGTGTGAAAGCATGTGTTCTGAATCAGATACAACAGGTTGTGTCTATCTGCTGAGGTCAAGCTATGCCAGTTGGCACTACCAACACCTGGTGTTATGGACCAGAATGATGGAATGTTTCAGGTGAGATTGGCTTTCTGGTGCTTGTCATAAATACAAGCATCTTCATAGATTTGCATAGCAAAGGGAGGAGATTCCCATGCACTCTTTTTGAGACTATATGTTTTCATAGGACTTAAAGAGAATATTTTAACACTTACCTGCATGTCTTTCAGGGCCAGGATAGCTATCTTCTTATAATTACTTTTAGACACTTTAGAGCACCTTATTCTGTTTCCTGTAATTCTTTACCCAATAGCATTTATAAACTTTTTCCCATCATTCATATGCTTTCACCTTCCAAATACTCCCTTTCTCCCTCTTTCTTCATTCCTTTCTTTGTTCAAATCATTATTAATCACTAATTGACATTTGGCCAAAAGTGTTAGACTTAACAAAAGGAAGGTAGTTTTTAAAAGGTGGTTGCAATAGTAACAAATGCCATGGTCAACACTCATTTATTTTCTGGCATCAACACTGTTCCACAGCCAATTGCTGATTAGGGAGTTGGCATTTATTCTTACCAAAATATCACAGTTACAGTTGACTTTTTTTCACTCACTGCTGATTTTTCTTTTTTCCTGGGTCTTGTCTTTCCTTTATAGAACTTGAGAGGTTATTTCTGTTTTGTGCCATCTAATAATTATTGTGATGGAAATTGTCATTGTCCCTTTTCTTCCCACTCTGACAGGCTGTGTTTGATGTGGACAAGAAGAAAGGGCTGACTCTGATTGAGCTCTGGGAAGGCCTGACAGTGGATGACATACAGAAGAGTACTGGGTGTGATTTTGCAGTAAGTATTTCTGTGAACAAATCGAGCCACTTGTCCTATATTATAGGCTTTATTAATGGGTGTTTACAGGACATGAACCATTAATATGTGATCATTTTTGGAGTTGACCTTTGCAGTGAACAGGAGTAGAAGGAAGGATGTCTCTAGATGAAAGCAGGTGGGAACAGAGTTGTGCTCTGACTCACGGGCCAAGGTTTGGCTCAGGACTCAGAAGCAGGAGAGGGATGAACCACCAGGAGCTGCTAGAAACAAGGTCAAGCTTCAGCTGTAAGCTACTTTACGTGAAGACCTTTGTAATACTCTATTCTTTGGTTATATGTCAGCTGTGGTTGAACTTGATTAGCTGAAAAATGTGAGCCACATATGGAGAAATCATACTTCCTTATTTTTAGACCCATATATGACTTTCTCTAAATTATATGCCATATTTCATCTGTTGAAGATCTTAAAATGTTGGGTCTCTGACATCACCAGGTTAATCATCACAAAACAGATGTGCCCTGTATTTGAAGATAAGTACATAAAACACTTAGACTTACAAAGTAGATAAATACATCAGGAGAGTATCTATTTAAGAAACCTCCAAATCCCTTTTTAAAACAGAAAAGTACTGAAATATAAATCATTTCTGTTTAATATAAGTGCTTATTTATAAATCAATCACCTAGCTAATGGCATTGAAAGCATGGCTCAGTCTACTTGAAGTTAACCAAAAGTAAAACTAAAATGTCTCTGAAGAAATGAAGGAAAGTGTATTAGTCCATTCTCAGCCGCTAATAAAGACAACCTGAGACTGGGTAATTTGTAGAGAAAAAGAGGTTTAATGGACTCACAGGTCCATATGGCTAGAGAGGCCTCACAATCATGGTGGAAAACAAAGGAGAAGCAAAGGCACATCTTACATGGCAGCAGGCAAGAGAGTGTGTGCAAGGGAACTGCCCTTTATAAAACCATCAGATCAGAGACTTATTCACTATCACAAGAACAGCAGGGGAAAAACCTGCCCCCATGATTCAATTATCTCCCACTAGGGCCCTCCCACAACACATGAGGATTATGGGAGCTACAAATCAAGATGAGATTTGTGTGGGGACACAGCCAAGCCATATCAGAAAGGGATATGATTCTCATACCCTTTTAAGAACCAATCTAATTAAAATGAAATATATTTATAATGAGAAGAAAATATGTTAATGTTCAGCTATACATCTTGGAAAATGGAAAAAATATGATCTCTAGCTATCACATGAAACAGCTTCTTTAAAAAATCTGTAATGACTGTTGCAGTTGTGTTCCTGATTTTGTATTGAGAGTTGGTGTTTTCAATTAGAGGGAAGTATCTTTAAGGTGATATATGTCTGGAATTTCAGTAGAGGCTGTGGAAATTTGGTTGTAGAAATGCAAATATTGCTGTATTTCTGGAACCTTCAGCACACACCCAAAATAAGATTCTAGTCAGGAGCTGTTGACAGCTAGAGAGGCCAATCATGATTACTCTCTCTCAAAAGGTGGTTGCTGTGAAGATAGGGACTTTGCTGTGAGGGATGTGGCCTAGGTGTACAGCCACAGCAGGCTTCCCAGGTATGAGACCCACAAATACAGAGGCTTTGGCTCCTAAGTATAGGCAGCACCAGAGAAACCCAGGCCTCCTTCAAGAGGGGAGCCTTCATTGCTGAGCTTCCTTCCACATGACTGAGAGCAAAACAGAGCATTGCTTTCTAGGTGAAAACCTCAATGAAGAAGACGAGTCAGGCTGAGTTTCACATGTTACAGTTCCTCTGCAGAAACCGTCATTTAATTACATCACTAAGGTACACACCGGAGGCTAGGGTAGTTACACAGATAGATGTCCTTCCGTACAGAATGGAATATGAGAAGTGGGGAATAAATGCTCCCCTGTCCCCAGCACTATTGGTAGAGCTGTGTACATATGTTCACGCTCTACAAATGCTTGCTTGTGATGCTGTTCGGTAATGCTTTCCTATCCTTAAATAAATGTGATAAAAGCCTTAAAAAACTTTACTATCTTAACCATGTTTAAGTGTACAGTTCCCTAATATTAAATGTACTCACATTGTGGTAAAACAGATCTCTAGGACTTTTTTAACTTGCAGCTCTGAAACTCTACTCATTCACTAATTCCATAGCCTTTGGCAACCACTATTTTTCTAGATACTTCATATGAGTGGAATCATACAGTATTTGCCCTTTTGTGACTGGCTTATTTTGCTTAGCGTAATGTACTCACGATTCATCTGTGTTGTAGCATGTATGACAGGATTTTCTTCTTTTTAAGGCTGTATGATATTTCATTGTGCATACATACCACACTTTCTTTACCCACGCATCTGTTGGTAGATATTTGGGTTGTTTCCACCTCTTGGCTATTGTGAACAGTGCTGCAAAGAACATGGATGTGCAAGTATCTCTTTGAGATTCTGCTTTGAAATGTTTTAGATATATACACCAGGATTGGGATTGCTGGATCATATGATAATTCTTTTTAATTTTTTGTGGAACTGCCATACTGTTTTTCACAATGGTTGCCCTGTTTTACATGAGGTGATATCTCATTGTGGTTTTGATTTGCATTTCTCTGGTGACGTTGTCAAAGTTACTCATATATTCTGGATGCTAATTTTTTATCAGGTATGACTTGTGAATATTGTCTTCCATTCCATAGGTTGCCTTTTCACTGTTTTCTTTGGTGCATGGAAGTTTTTAAGTTCAATATAGTCTTCTGCCTGTCCTTTATGGTTCTAGGGCCCAACATTTTCAAAACTAAGGAGTCCTTTGGCTAATTTTTCTCCCGTTGTCCTCAGATTTTGACAGAAGTCTGTCTCCCAAATATTTAAAGAGTCAAAATGATGTCATATTAAAACTGTGACAAGCTAATGAATATCTCAAATTTATTTTTGGCTATAGTTACAGCATTCAGTATGCCAGTTACTTGATGGGCCAAAGTATTGGGTTGATAGAAAAGTAATTGCAGTGTTTTGCTATTAAAAGTATCAGCTTTCAATTGGTTGTTCGGGTTGTTCCTCTTCTGATGCATGCTTTAGTTATATAAAATAGGTGTTTTTTAAAACCATATGTTTAACTTAAAAAATTAAAAATGTAATCCATATTTAAACATTATGTGGCAGAATAAACTTCTAGACCTCACAAGTCATACACCCAATGTATGTTCCATATTGAGCTGTAACATGTGAGTAAAATAGAACTAATTTATAGTCCTTACTCCCAAGAGCCTTGGCCTTATTCTTCAGACAGGAATACACCCAAACAAAAAACCCCAAAAAACTAGTAAAAGCATTGTTTATTGATATGTTTGCAGTGGAATGATATGTTTGCAGTTGAAAGAAGCCAGCTGCAGACATTCCTTGCCAAGTTGAGTAAATTTATACTCTCAGTATCTACTATGAACTGGCATTTTACCAGAGTTAAACAATATACTTTTGGGATGTTAATGCACTGGGAAGACAAATCATTGGCTTATCTTCTTTACCTAAATCATGTTATCCTGTGCTTAGCCTGTAGATCACATGGCAGGATAAGTTCCTTTGGCTTGCATGAATTTACAGTGTTGATGAGACTGGGGAAACAGAATGAGAAATGGTGGTTTAGTAGATGTTTTTCATTGCAAAGCAGGCAAAGTCCGTCTATATAAAGCTTTATCTTATTTTTTGATGTCATTTTTCACATTGAGAATGTAAATGACATGAAGCGCTCAAAATAGGGCTGACATGACAAGAAAAAGGATCCGATGTTTAATTTCAAAAATTAAGGTGTTCATTTTTTTTTGAAGGAAGTTATATGGAGCATCTATGAGAAATGATATGTAGTAAAAAAAACTTTGACTAAATTATTTCTGTAGATGCTCTGACGTTTTAAAAAAATGAACTGTGAGACATAATTATCTAAATACTAAATGTTATTCTTAGTAGAGTTGAAGATCTGTGCATACATGTGATGTTACTTTTGTCTGCTTATTCTGTTTATTTTGTCTATATGTCTGCTCTTAGAAATAAGTCCTAATGAACTTTCATTTATCCTGAGCTATATACCAAACCATGCTGAACTTATTTATTCTTGTTTATTCTTATTTATTCTTTTAGTAGACATATTTGTCATTCTGATTTAATATTTTAGTAGAAAAATGGAAGACAGGACATTAACTCTTGATACTATAAAGAGTTAATTGTGAAGATCTAATGCAGAAGTTATTTGTAAATGAATTAAAAATATTTAACCTCATCAAAGCCAAATAATTGCCTGTTCTTTCAATTTTTAATACTGATTTAACCTCTATTAGGAGCTTCCCTTCTAGTTCTTTGAAGCTTATGTAATTATCTATTTATTCATTCATTTGTTCATTTATCAATTTAAGAAAGTATTGTTTATTATGGAAGGTAAAATGCTAATTGGGCTCATTTCACTTGCCACATCCTTGAGAATTAAAAAAAAAAAAAAAGACCCAAATTTTAGTATTTCCTGCTGTGCTTTCCATGGGGACTGTTACTAACTAGAACCCAATCAATATTTGCCATGTTGAATTAAGGAATCTGAACCTGGTACCACACTTCGAAAAATCTGTCACAGTTAAGTTGACCACTTATATTTATGTTTCTCCTGCAACCAGCTCTACCTTAAATACAGACTCATTGTCACTTTTCTCTGCTTGCGGATTTGCAGAAAAGCATTTGCTGTTTTATACACTAAACATAATTATTATCAACATTTAATTGTTTTAATGCTGTTACTTTCATATTTTAATAACTTGGAATCTCTTATTGCCTTTGTATCATTTCTATTCCGATTATGAAATTTCTGATAAGATTTGTTATAGACCATACATCTCTTCATTAATACATATCTAGGTAATCCAAAAATTATATACAGCATCTTTCAACAAAATTGTGAATAGGTTGAATCTATTTGGAGGTTTTGGAGACTTGAGATTTGTGCTGTGTCTTAAGTGAAGTCTCAGAGGCATCAGTCTCAGAGATCAGTGATCCATCTGACAGGGGCTTGGTTATTGGGATCCTTTATTTCCCTCTGTTCCTCTTCCACCAGCTCCTTGTTGCCAGCCTCATTCATCCTTAACTTAGGAGCTAATACAAGAAGGTTGAGAACTACGAAATACGCAAAATGTAAACAGAACAGTTCTGTCTCAGTGATTCAGAGTGGAAAATCATATGGAAACTCCAGGGAATGTCCATGGAAAGGCTGCTTGTTGCCTACATGATTGAAATTTGGAAATTCAAAGGAGAGAGATTTATATCATCCCATTTTTCATAATTTGATTTTTTTTCCTCTTTTGCCAGGTTTCACCAAAACTCATGCCAATGCAGCAGATCGCAAATTGAAATGTGGATATTTGTACCAGGCTGCGTGTTTTTCATTTTAAACACATAGGATTTAATTGAAAGGACATCAATAATTATAATTGTGTATTTAACAAGTCATTTTTGATTAGTTTTCTTCTAGTGTTTCAGGCTTTATGCAGCCATATAAACTGTTCTCTAGGCATGCCGTGACATTTTGATAAAAAGAAAAAGGAGCATTAATAATTATCTCATTTGTTAAGTGCTGAGAAGGTTGTCTTTATAATTGGTAATTATATTGAATGCGTCTTCACTGAATATGGTACATATGCTAAAAATATGACCCTTTCCCCAAGACGGGCCCTAGAAATTGATGTGCTTTTCCTCTTAACTATTGTTAGTCCTGAAAGAAAGATAACATATGTGTGATTTTAATCACAAAATCACATATATGTTATCTTTCTTTCATGACTGTTTTTTCTTCAACCTCCTCTGACTTTTCTTTTGGGGCTTCTGATTTTGTGATTACATCTTGTCCCCCCAGAGCATCCTCCTTCCTCCCATATTGCTTTGTGCCTAAACAGATGCCCAAGAAGGCAAGCAGGAATATCATCTTATGGCAGAAGGCAGGGAAAAGTAAACATTTCAAACGAATCGTCTATCTGTGCTTTGCAAAGACTAAGGCTTGTTATAGAAAGAGGGCTAGAAACCTAATTGATCTTCTTGGTTTTTCTCATTTTAAAACAGTCCAATATTCCTTTGTATCCTCAAGGATCCTTGAAAATATTTCTGTTACTGAGGCCCAGTGGGCTACTTGTACTGTACCACCTCACAAGCCAAGAAGGGCTGTGTGGGATAATTTACCATGAATCCTTAGTAGCAATGAGAGCAGAGTTAAAAAAATAAAAGGTACTTTACTTTCAGGCTCTTGTTTTGGTTCAGAGAAGATTTTAAATATTGAATGACACTTCCACAGAGCAATGGTTTTTCTTCTGCCAAGGCTTCTTCAACAAAGTGCCTTTAATTTAGACTTATCCAACTAGGGAAAATAATGATGGAGAAGTTTCGGACTTGAAGAGTCAGTGAACTTTTAGTGTCAGGGAATTAAACATGGTGGGTAGATTAGGTTTGAAAGACTCTTCCTTAGAATATCCTTAATACCAGATAGGAGCCCATGGGAATCACTTCAGAAGCATCCCAGATAACAACAGATAGGTAAAAATTCGAGGCACCCTGAAGAACAGGTGAGACAGCTGGCCTCTGGAGAGAGGTAGGTATAGTACAGTGCAATATGTCATTCCTCTGGTCCTAAATATAGGAACTTATTCGTGTTTCTAGGTGATGGTGGTTATTGAAACTCACTTCTCTTTAGGTTTAGCTACAACTGTGTACTGTATAATATTAGGGAAAGGACAGGCTTTTTGTGAGTAACACACTCCATATAAAATAGCCTTTCTCTCTGGCCACGTGGTTAAATGCATACCTTCCCAGTACTGGGGAGAATAAATGACCCTTCTTAAAATGTGCAATGTCCATGAGAGTAATACATTGATATGATTTGGAAAGAATTGTTGATATTGTATCTTCAAACTTGCTTGTCATTCCAGTATGCGTCTTTAAGATAATGTGATTCTAAGTAGATGACTATATTCTTGATTAAAGAGTCCTATACATGTGAAGAAATGCATTAAGAAATACAATAAATATTCCAAAATGATATAGATCAGTGTGACTGTCCTTTGTTTCACTTGGGGATGGCATCGCTAAACATGGGAATAATGCAATAGATTGTCAGGATAGCCAACAATAAAGTCAGCACACATCACCACTTCTATTCAACTTTTTGCTTTTTTTTATCTTACCAGAGAAAAGATATTGTTCTTCTAGAAAGATGAAACGAATGTCGAGCTTCACAACTTGCTCCTTGTTAGAGCCTGTTATGTTTATAAAAGCTGTATATCCAAGGCTTTATGTGTGAATACTTGTTCACTTTTGTGTAACATTTTCCTTTACTGTACACGTTGGTTGCCTAGTGCTGAGTTGATTTCCATTTTGAAGTGGCTCTAGTGCTAGTCTGCTCAGCATCTGTGTTGCTGCTCCTCTGGTAACAGAGGTGTGGGCGTGTCCCCAGGATTTGCTACTTCTGGTAGTTCTCTGTGGACAGTGGTTACACCCAGGGTTGTGCATATGACCCAGGATGTACTAGTCTATTTCTCCAACATTTAAAAGCAGATGAGAAGTCTACTTTCTTACTCCTCTAGGGCTATGAGCCATAAGAATGTGAATCTGTCACCAATACCCCATCTCTCCACTACACACATGTACACACCTAGCTGAGCTCCAGCTGGAGAGAAAGAAACTGTTACACAAAAACATGGAGTTGTATAGGAAGTGTGTTGGTGGGGGCATTCTAGTGGTATTTGGATCAATGGTTCTGGATGTGCCTAAGGCCAACTTCCCTCCAGCCATGCCTGGACAGAGTTCATAAATCTCCCTTTTTGCTTGAGCAGAGTTTTTTTCACCTGTAACAACAGTGAAATCATACAGCTTTTGTAATTCTTTTTCACAACAGTGTCTCACTCTGTCACACAGGCAGGAGTGCAGTGGCACAATCACGGCTCACTGCAGTTTCAGCCTCAAGCGATTCTTCCACTTTAGCTTCCTGAGTATCAGGGACTACAGGTCTGCACTACCACACCCGACTAATTTATTTTTTGTAGAAATGGAGTGTCACTGCTGCCCAGGCTTGTCTGGAACTCTTGGCCTCAAGTGTTCCTCCTGCCTCAGTCTCCTATAGAACTGGGATTACAGGCATGCAGGCCATATGCTTGAGTTCTGAGAGGGACCTGGTCTCCTACAGAAGTTATGCAGAATATGAGAAAACTGCTTGTACCTGAGCCCAGAGAACACAAGAGCATTTCTGGGTGTTGCCAGTGAGTAGGGAGGTTATGGGTAGAGGTTCATTCTCTTCCAATCTCGGTATATTCAGCACAAGTTTGGGATGTTATTCCAATGGAAGTATAAGCAAAGATTTAATCAATAGGTGGGTTTCTTCGGCACGAACTTTCTCCCTTTTCTCAGAGTGTGATCTTGAGTTTCTTTTACTATTATTATTATTTGTAGTAGTATTAGTATACTTTAAGTTCTGGGGGTACATGTGCAGAACGTGCAGGTTTGTTACATAGGTATACACGTGCCATGGTGGTTTGCTGCATCCATCACCCCGTCATCTACATTAGGTATTTCTCTTAATGCTATGTCCCTCCTCAGCCCCTCACCCCCTACTATCCCTCCCCTAACCTCCCAATCTCCGACAGGCCCCAGTGTGTGATGTTTCCCGCCCTGTGTCCATATTTTCTCGTTGTTCAACACCCACTTATGAGTGAGAACATGCGGTGTTTGGTTTTTTGTTCTTGTGTTAGTTTGCTGAGAATGATGTTTCCAGCTTTATCCATGTCCTCGCAAAGGACATGAACTCATTCCTTTTTATGGCTACATAGTATTCCATGGTGTATATGTGCCACAGTTTCTTTATTCAGTCTATCATTGATGGGCATTTGGGTTGGTTCCAAGACTTTGCCATTGTGAACATTGCTGCAGTAAACATACATGTGCATGTGTCTTTATAATAGAATGATTTATAACTCTTTGGGTATATACCCAGTAATGGGATTGCTGGGTCAAACGGTATTTCTATTTCTAGATCTTTGAGGAATCGCCCCACTGTCTTCCACAATGGTTGAACTAATTTACACTCCCACCAACAGTGTAAAAGCATTCCTATTTCTCCACATCCTCTCTAGCATCCTGATTTTTTAATGATCACCATTCTAACTGGCGTTAGATGGTATCTCAATGTGGTTTTGATTTGCATTTCTCTAATGACCAGTGATGATGAGCTTTTTTTCATATGTTTGTTGGCTGCATAAATGTCTTCTTTTGAGAAATGTCTTGAGTTTCTTAAACTTATTTTTAGATTCTTCATCTTTAAAATGGGGAAGAATACACTGTTTTCCACTGTGGCTCTCTAAGATATAATCAAAATATCTGACTATAAAACTGACATCTTTTAAAAATGCTGTGTCTCATTGGACACAGGATTGTTCATTGTTCTGTCCTTTTATTTAATGTCTACACTGCCTTCCCACTGAAGACAATACTGAATATCAAAGTGGATTTAAGTATAAATACCAATGAGTGTATGTGATCAGAGTGCATCTACGTGACATATTTGAAGATCCTGCCTCCATAGAGTTGGACATATCTGTATAAAATCATCCAAACACCTTTTGTGGATTACACAGCAGCTTCCATGAGCATGATGCCTACACCACTCCAGATAACTAATTGGTAACTCCTTTGTCTATGGGAACCAAATGTGTTTGATTGTGGTCATTATCACCCCTCATGGGGGGCCACTCTGGATGGCCCTTTTGGAAAGGGCCTCAGGCGACTCTCCCCTGGCTCTTGCTGCATGGCCCACAGTGTGTATGTTGGAAACACTCCTATTTCTGCTGACAAACTGCTGGATCCCAGATGGCCAACACAGCAATTTTTTTTGTTTTTGTCTCACTCATTAGCAGCAGGTATTCTATCTCTTGCCCTTTAAAGTTTTTAAGAGGAAATCAGACAGTTCCAGAAGCTGATATATAAAACCTTGGTGTTCTCTTGGAAGACCCTCTGTCTTGATATGGGGTTAGGGGGTAGCTTCTCCCATTTTGCATTTTTGGGGTTGGAGTACTCAACTCTCCAAATTGTTTCTGTAATTGCTCTGTTAATATTTATAAAACAAATTTGCTGGTTGAAAACATGGGTCATAGTACACCAGACTTAGAGGAGTTCCCTCAGCTAAGTAATTAGGTAAGACCTCTTGGGAAGAGGTAAGAAAAGAAAGAGAAATAAACAAGAGGTGGAATCTGGAGGGCATGACAGGAATAAAGAGACCTGCAATGATCACATGTTTAACACTTCATAATTTATAAAGCACTCAAAATATGCTAGCTAGCTTATTTGATTCTCATAATAACCTGCCAGGGAGACATTATTGCCTCCATTAAAATTAACTTGATTAGTTGGAAAGAAGTAATGTCTGTCAGTTCTTTAATCAAATTAGCTTTTCAGGGCTAATGTTGGATTTTGCCAAGGTAGTTAATGAGATGTGAATTAAATCCCCTGAATAGAACTAGATATGTGGCTCTTTGGTAAGCTATAAAACAGAATCCAAATTCTGTAATCCTAATGGAACAAATATTCAAATTTTTGTTCCCTCTGACCTCACAGCTCTTATACACAACCCAGTTTATAAGGAAATGGGTAGTTGTCAAGTAAAAAGGATGGTGCCACCCACCAGGCAAAATGTCCCTGTGGAAGACTTGTAATTACCAGATTTGCTCGCATGAAAGGTTCTGTGTAGGTAAGCATGCTCACCTGACATTAGCCAGGGGGACTGACAGGCTTTGCTTTATCTTTGTGGCTGAACGACTTTCCGAAATTGTTTCCTTGCAATTAACCTTTACCTATGTTCAAAGTCAGAGGTGTACTTCAGACTAATTCAGTTGAGCCCCAGAGATAAAGCTAAGATTGTTACCAAACTGAACTTGGGTCATCTGCTTGGCACAGCAAAGCCAAAAACTGATATGGGTATATGCAGCAGGAAAAAGTGAGGCATTTATTGCCGTGCAGCAAGTAAGGAGAATTAGGCAGCTCATGCTTAAGACTTCTCAATGGCTTACATGTCAGGGTTTTTAAAGACAAACTTCTCAATGGCTTACATGTCAGGGTTTTTAAAGACAAGACTACAGAGGTTACAGGTGAAGTCATAAGTCAATACATGGAGGCTGCACATACAGGGCTCATAGGTCGTAGATGGATTCAAAGATTTTCTGATTTGTAATTGCTTAAGCTTTGCTTAAAAACTTGGGATCAGTAGAGAAAAAATTCTTAAGCTCTGGCCTGTGGCCATGACTTCCTCCAGGCCCCTCAGGAAGAAATTAAGAATGAAGAACATTGGTCAGAGTTCAGTCCTCTCAGTTCCCCATTATCTGTGGTCTGTGTGCCAGCAAAGAGCATTTTCCATTTGTTGGGGATCTGGGTTTCTGAAAAACAACTCAGAGATGTAAGTTAAGATGTCCTCTTGAGTTTTTGTAGGAAACCAAATATTTTGTTGCTCTAACTTCTTTGGCTGTCACTTACTTCACCTGTAACCACAGTGAAATCATATAACGTTTGTGATTCTTTTTCCCAATGGTGTCTCACTCTGTCATCCAGGCTGGAGTGCAGTGGCACAATCATGGCTCATTGCTTAACAGGTTGCTCATAAGGCTAGCTAGCCATTTCTCAAGGATAGCTAGGTGCCTGGAATTTTCCTTGAAGGGATTCCAGGTTTTCTTTTATTTCCATGCTTGGGGGCCCATCAGGCCTCAGAGAGGGGCCCCTGCTCCATCTCAATATTGGCATCCTGAAAATAAATGAATGTTACTGGTGACATAGAGGAATGCTCAGTGAGATCTAGTAGTTTCCTCCAACAAGAAAGACAGGATCCATGGAAAAGAAGAAAACTGGTTGTGGCGCTGGAGCCTGTGGAGTGGGTTGTGGTTGGGGTTGGAGTGAGGAGGCATTAAGGCTTAGCAAGACACACCCATTATATGAAACATTTAAAACATTTAAGTGTTATTGTATTTTATTTGAATGTTAAGATAGCATCAGTTTTAAGATGCACTATGATTTTGTTTACTTTCTTATCACTTAGAAATTTTATTGTGTATATACTAAGATTTTTTAGACTTCTCAGTCCCAGATGAGTTCACCAATTATTTCCTCCCTCTTTAAGGGAAACAAGAGTCATTAATGGATGCCTTGTGCGTCTGATAAGCATTGCAAGCAGTTAATGACCCAAGAAAATTGACCAGTCTTGAAGTCTGTACATTTGCAATCCAGGAGTTTTTCTGTGACAAGAGAGGTCAAGTGGTCAAAGGGACAGGGTCAGGGTGGCAATCAGGTCAGGAGAAAGGTAGAGGTGTGGGGAGCTGGTGCCTGCCTCAGCTCCGCCTCTGGAACAATAGGGCAACCAGAGGCTGAGGGCACCAAGACAATTGTAGTGTGCCACCAACTGTGAGATACATCTCAATTTCAGAGGTGATAAAATGTGGAAAATTGTTAATCTTAGCTAAAATCAGTGAATTGCAGGGGGTCCTTTCAGACCTTGCTGAATTGGCATAATGTCTGATTTAAGAATATTTTACAGAAACATTATTTTCAATTACATACATCACTGATTGCATAGGAAATGATCTTTAAGGACTTCCTTCACAAATAAGAAAGAGTTGGTAATTATATTAGTGTCTATGTAAATAAGTGGTTCCCCCAGCAATCCAAGTGTTCATTATGGAAAGTTTCCACCATGATTTGCCTTCCAGGTATGTCTCTGTGTCTTCCTAACATTTTCCCCTCACTCCCATCTTTTCCATACACATACAAAAGTTTTGCCTGTAATCCCAGCACTTTGGGAGGCAGAGGCTGGTGGATCACCTGAAGTCAGGAGTTCGAGACCAGCCTGACCAACATGGTGAAACCCCATTTCTACGAAAAACACAAAATTAGCTGTGCGCGGTTCATGCCTGTTACTTGGGAGGCTGAGGCAGGAGAATTGCTTGAACCTGGGAGGCAGACGTTGCAATGAGCCAAGATTGTGCCATTGCACTCAAGCCTGGGCAACAAGAGCAAAACTCTGTCTAAAAAAAAAAAAAAAAAAAAAGTTTATTTGTGAAAAATTTTAAATATTGGGGCGAGTGCAATGGCTCATGCCTGTAATCCTAGTACTTTGGAAGGCCAAGGAGGGTAGATAGCTTGAGCTCAGGAGTTTGAAACCAGCTTGGGCAAGACATGGTGAAACCCCCATCACTACCCAAAATACAAAAAATTAGCTGGGCATGGTGACACACACCTGTAGTCCCAGCTACTTGGGAGGTTGAGCTGGGAAGATTGCTTGAGCCCAGGAGGTCAAGGCCCCAGTGAGCTGAGATTACACCACTGTACTCCAGCAAGGGTGACAAAGTGAGACACTGTCTCAAAAAAGAAAAAAATTGTTTTAATATTGTAATTAAAGATATTTAACATATTATAGATACTCAAATACATAAAATATAGAAGCCCAATGCTTCTGAAGAGGTACTTCTATTAAGTCAGTAGTATGAAACTCCATATGCGATTGTTGAAGTGAACAATGCCATTTAGGATGAATATGATCAAATTGGAGAAAGCCCAGGAAGACAAATAATTAAAAAGAATACAACTCTGGGGAAAGAATAAAATACCATGGACTATTTAAGTTAAGGCCAGGTGCAGTGGCTCACACCTGTAATCCCAGAACTTTGGGAGGCCAAGGCAGGCAGATCACAAGGTCAAGAGATAGAGACCATCCTGGCCAACATGGTGAAACCCTATCTCTACTAAAAGTAGAAAATTAGCTGGGCATGGTGGAATGCGCCTGTAATCCCAGCTACTCAGGATGCTGAGGTTGGAGAATCACTTGAACCTGGGAGGCGGAGGTTGCGGTGAGCTGAGATCACACCACTGCACTCCAGCCTGGCAACAGAGCAAGACACACTCTTTTAATTCTTGTTAAAAGAGTGATTTAACAAGAATTTAGGGAACTATTGTATATAACTAAAGAATGCCCAGGTCCAAAGGGAAAGAAGAAGGAAAGGGTATAGAATTTAATTTAGACATTAAATAGCATTTCATGGCAGTGAGATTTTAAGAAACAGGAATTAAATGACCTATTTATTCATTTATTTTAAATTTTATTACATATATTTAAGGTATACACCATGATGTTCATTTATTTACTGGTAGGAATTAAGGAGGGGAGAGAGAAAGAGAGAGAGAGGAGAGGTGTTGGGTAGTCTAATATGAAGACAGTTCTGGAATCTAGCATTCCTAAAATCTGGTATTCAAGGAAATTTCTACTGGCTTAATAGTCTGGATTCTCTTTGTTAACTTATTAATTCTCTCATTATCCCAAAAAACCTATTTGTATATGGTTGACAAACAATAGATACTCAATAAATTTTTAGAGAGTGAATAAAGAGAACTAATAAAAAATAATTCAGTGTCACAGGTTCATATTTAGACAAATTTCTAAGTATGTCTTTTTAAAAAATTTCTAACTCCAAATAATAACAGCACACAAGCACAGCTGGCCAGGGACACCAGGGATAGTTAAGCTCACTGTCACTATCTCTTTTCCCCCCTCCTTTCTTTTTTCCTTCTTATTTACTTTTAAGAGATGTTTATTGAGCATTCTATCAGTCAGAGTCCAATCAGAAGACAGAAAGTACCTGGTGAGTTGAACAAGGAAAGTTTAAAATAAAGAATTGTTAACTGCAACAGGAATTTGGAGTAATCCGCAATTGGCTAGTAAGAAGTAACTCGAATTCTAAGCAACATGAGAATAACAGCTATAAGGAGCAACCACTACACTTCGGGTTGAAATAGAGCATCCAAGGAACAGGCCTCCAGGGCCGAGATCCAGACCTTGTTCAAAAGTGCATGGCTGTGGCTCACTGGATGGCAGAGAAGTCAGTGTGATGCTTTGCCAGCAGAACTTTCTCAAAATCTGCCTCTGAGGTGCAACAGAAAGCTGTCCACAGGAGTGGTGCCATGCTTCTTCTGATGCCACAAGGCGGGGAAGCTGTTCACAAGGAGGTGTCTCATCTGGGGCATTTCCCACTGCACAGACAGCTGAGGGAACGCTGGGGGATGTTGCTGGCTGCTGGGCTCCATTGGCTGCCACATACTGAGCGAGGAATGGGAAAAGCCAATTGTGCTGTGATTGCTGGGTACTGGGGAAGCTATGAGTCCTGCAGGACCCTGGCAAGAGAAGCACACCAGAACTAGGAGAATAAAGCTCTTCCTCCTCCAGTGTCTCTCTAGCACCTTCTATTGACAAAGCTTAACATAGTACCAGTTGGCAAAGGAGTCCTATTTGCAGGCTTCATCTGTATTATCTTGGACAAAGCAATGAAGGGTGGATTTGGAGTCAAAGTCAGCAAGTTGGTAACAGGCATAAGTACCTGCTATGAGCCAGCAGTGTGCTAGAGGATAAGGATGTGGCAATAAGAAAGCATATGGTCTCACCTTCATGGAGCTTAGAGTCTGGGGGAGAGAAATGGCTCTTAATCACATAATCATACTTAAGAGTTAACTTATAATTGTGTTGAGTGTTTTTTAATGAAGAAAAAGTATGAGTGCCATGAGAGGTTATTTTAAAGTTATATTAATATTTCTTACTTGCCTCTGTTCAGCACATCCTTACATTTGGCACAGGTTATTCAATAAAATGTGTAAGAATGTGTAAAAAGAAGCTAAAGTGACTCGACAATAAAAACCAACCAACCAACAAAAACCCCTCGAACCAATATGGAGATCAAGTAATTTATCATCTGTGAAAAATTATAAAAAGAATTCAGCCACAATGCTGAACTCTGGTGAGAAGTGGTTAGAGGACAAAAATCAAACATCACTTATGCTTGATTTGAGAAAATCTGAACTTTAAAGTTTCAGTGAAATAATAGAGTTATTAAAAGGATATGAAATAGAATGATCCTGGCCCAGGGTGAAAGCCATACCACTCAGTGGCTATTGTAGTCATTTGATTATAGATGTTTTATTGTGGAAGGATATTACATAGATACAATCTGTTCTGAAGGGGTCAATTGAAATACTCTGGTGACTCAGGAAATGCAGCAATGAGAATGCTGCTAACCAAACTGAGCCAGCTGTGTTTTTCAGAGAAGAAGCAATTGTGAAATGACCTCATTGTCGTCTATAATATGGAGAAGCAGAAGTGTTCCAAGGACATCTGAGCTGGTGCTAAAGCCGAACATGTTTATAAAAGTTAACTCTGGCATAAACATAAAAGTACTTTATATTGTTGGAAGGGAAAAACAAAAACATAAAATCATTTAAAAACCTGTTCTGTACATGGAATACATCCATTTGTTTATCTCATATTACTATCCAATTAATAAGGATTTTTTTTCATTTTATCAAGCATATAATTTTATACATATAAAATTTCATTTATATATAATTTTTTAATAAAATCAATTAAATGAAAAAATAATTGATTTTTTCATTTTATCAAGCATATAATTTTATACATATAAAATTTCATTTATATTTAATATAATTTTATAAATATAAAATTTCATTTATATTTAATATAATTTTATAAATATAAAATTTCATTTATACATAAGCATTTCATTTTATACATATCTACCCATATGTATACAACCTATAAGTCTAGTCCAGAAAAAGAGCAATTATGGTCTGGGCAAGGTGGCTCATGCCTGTAATCCCAGCACTTTGGGAAGCCAACGCAGGCGGATCACGAAGTCAGGAGATCGAGACCATTCTGGCCAACATGGTGAAACCCCGTCTCTACTAAAAATACAAAAATTAGCTGGGTGTGGTGGCGGGCACCTATAGTCCCAGCTACTTGGGAGGCTGAGGCAGGAGAATCACTTGAACCTGGCAGGCGAAGGTTTCAGTGAGCCGAGATCGTGCCACTGCATTCCAGCCTGGTGACAGAGTGAGACTCCCTCTCAAAAAAAAAAAAAGCCATTATGCTTTTAAAAACTACTAAAACAATCTAAGAACTTCAACCACCAAATAGGTCATAGTTTGCATGCACTAATTTTAATAATAAAAATAGAAAGCAATTTGAAGCTTTGCTTCACAACCAACTTAGGTCCCTTAATCTAGAGAATCTCATGAATTGACCTTGTCAGGAAAAGTATTAATTTATGGGTAAAATGATGTAACATGAGGATTTGCTTAAAAATACTGTGTCAAATAATGATGATAATGATAATTATAGGAAAAATTGATGAAATAATATTGGCAAAATTTGGGTAATAAAGCTGGTACATGAAAGTTCATTATACTGTTCACTTTTCTTTATGTTTGAAATTTGTCATATTAAAGTGGTTTTCAAAGGAAAGGTATAAATGTAATATTCATAATAGCATATTTATGATAATTACAGTTTTGAATAAGAAAACTTAGTGATGATTCCCTGGGGTTGGGATTAGAAATTTAGTCAAGAGGAACTACAGTTTCAATTGAAGAGAGAATATGAGTATGGACTTTTTTTTTAATCAAGTTCATTTTTATTCTTTTAATCACTAATAATGCAAACCCCAGGAGAATGAAAATAAGTACAAAAAGCATGAAGAAAACAACATTGGTAGCTATGTTGTTTTCTTAAATGCAACTTAAAGCCATACTAAGATACTATCACACACCTGACAGAATAACTAAAATAAAAACAGTGACAACACCAAATGCTGGTAAGGATATGGAGACACTAAATCTCTCATACATTGCTGGGGGAATGTAAAATGATATAGCCATTCTGGAAAACAGTTTGGCAGTTTCTTATAAAACTAAACATGTAGTTTACTGTATGGCTCAATGAATGCACTATTGGGCATTATTCCAGAAAAAAATGAACTTATGTTGACATAAAAACCTATATAAGAATATGAACAGCAGTTTTATTCATAAAAGTCAAAAACGGAGCAGCCCAGATGTCCTTAAATGGATGAATGGTTAACCAAACTGTGGGAAGTCCTTAAATAGAATACTACACAGCAGTTAAAAGGAACAAACTATCAATATATGCAACAACTAGGATGAATTTCCAAGAAATTACACTGAGTTAAAAAAAAAAAAAAGCCTGTGCCAAAAGGCTATATACAATATGATTTCACTTATGTAACATTTTTTAAATGGTAAAATTTTAGGAGCAGAGAACATATCAAATGTTGCCAGGGGTTAGGGACCTGGGAGAGAGAAGAGAGGTTTGTGTGGTTATAACAGAGTCCAAGAAGGGATCCTTGTGGTGATGGAACTGTTCTGTATCTTAACTGTAATGGCGAATATATGAACCTACACATGTAATACAAGTGAATAAAACTAAATCTTACACACACACACACACACACGCATGCACAAGTAAAGCACAAATGAGCACAAGCAAAATGAATAAGATCAGTATATTCTCATTCGCCTAGTTGTGATACTGTAATATAATTTTGTAAGATGATGCCATCGGAGGAAAATGGATAAAGAGTGCATGGGATCTCTCTGTTGGTACTTCTCACAACTTCATGTGAAACTAAAATTATCTCAATAAAAATTTCAACTGCAAATAAAGTTCAAAAATCAGTGTTGAAAGGCTGCCTTTTTTAATCTGCTTAAAACCTTGATAGATGATTTTCTTGACTTCTTTTTTTCAAAGTGAATAAAAAGAAATGGTTATAATCTTCCTACTAATGATAGGAAGTTCTTTACTTGGTTTACCTAGGAATGCCATCCACTGGGTACATGTCTCAATTCAAGTTTCTTAACCTCACTGGGTAGGTTTCCTAGTATGTAAATGGATATAATACCTTCCTCACAGGGCTTCTGAAAGGATTAAAGGTGTATCTTAAGTTCCTGGTACATAGTTGCCACTTGAAAAATTCTTATTTACACTAGTGATAATGTTTCATTTGTAGGTTTTTTACAGTCCCTGCTTTTGTTACGTTTGCTCTCCCATTTGTCTTTGGGAATTTTTGTATGTGTTTGTGCATCCCCTGGAACATGAATATATTATAATATATTTAGTAAAATTTCTGATCATGAAAAAAAAAAACAGTTTGGAGAGAACGCTTGAAACTAGTGACCCAAAAGAGATGTTGGATTATCTTTGGTTTTCAGTGATCTATCCTCTTCCTGACCAAGTGCAGCATATGAAATCAAGAACTAGTGGCATTGAAGGGCAATTTAAAATGCTGCTTAATTAGCCATTAAAGACGAATATAAATTCTCACAGTGATTTTTCATCAACTCTTATTTATTACCAGGGACACCTGTTGATTTAAAAGTGAAGAAATAGAGAGAGCTTGTTCTGGCCTTGTAATGAGAAGTTATGAAAAATCAGCATTGCCCCAGTAGTAATTATGTGCATATCCGGATCCATCTACTTTTGTGAAGAAAACAATAAGTATTTTTGATGGCAAATGAGAAAAAAATCACTCTTTTTAGAAAGTAAGCTGGAAATTCTCTACTTACAGGAATGATGGCATAGATTGGTATAGATAAATCTGGCATAGAAATCTACCAGGAAGGCTGGATAAAATACCCCCACTCCTGTTCCACCATCTCCACCACCACCACCACCACCACCACCACCACCACCACACACACACACACACACACACACACATACACACACACGCACATATTTGAGGACATCAAAGAGAAGCTGAAATTTTCTGGAGTAATAAACAAGCAAAATGAGATTAGTTTTATATTCTTAAGCTTAGCATTCCATGGCATTGTCCTCTTTGAGGCCTTTGCTAAATTACAGGGCTTGTAGGGCCAAAACACTGAAAAGATACACATGAAGTAACAGGTAAGAGTCTGAGAAGCTTAGATGAGCTTCAGTTATCTTTTAAATTGGAGAGACAACAGTTAGGAATCAGAGTCAGGCAAGGAAAAAGGATCCTACTAAAGACATTAGAATTCCAATTACTGCTGATCTTTGAACAACATAGGTTTGAACTGTATGGATCCACTTAATGCACAGATATTTTTTCAATAAATGCATTGAAAATATTTTGGAGATTTGCAACAATTGGAAATAACTTGCAGATGCACCATGTAGTTTAGAAAAATAAAGTTAATATGTCATGGGTACATAAAATATATGTAGATGCTAATCTATTTCATCCTTTACTACCATAAGATATACACAAATCTAACATAAAAAGATAACATTTATCAAAACTTATGCACACAAACACTATACACGGTGTCATTTGTAGTCTAGAGAAATGTAAATAAATACAAAGATACAGTAGTGATAGCTACATAAAATTAACTATAGTAATACTGTAGTACTATAATAACTGTGTAGCTACCTTCTTTTGCAATTGTAGTGAGCTCCTGTTGTGAGTATCCAAGTATCATTTAAAATGCCATGCCATACTAATCATCACCATGTGCCTAGTTTGTCTCTCCAGTAAATTTTTTTCATCAGAGTAAAAAGTGATCTCTCATGATTTTTGTGGACTTTTTTGTTGTGTTTCATGCAAAACCATAAACCTTAAATAATACCATGGGACTCATACAAAGTGCCACTAGTGATGCTGGAAGTGCTCCCAAGAAGCAGAGAAAAGTCATGGCATTGCAAGAAAAGTCTGAGTCACTTGATATGTACCATAGATCAGGGTCTAAAGCTATGGTTGCCCACCATTTCAAGATAAATGAATCCAGTGTAAGGACCAACGTAAAAAAATTAAACTAAAAAGGAAGGAAATTCATGAAGCTGTTGCTATAGCTATGCTAGTAGGCGTAAAAACCTTGCCCTTTTTGTGAAGTGCCTATTTATCTTATATTGAAAATGCAGCTTTTGTATGGGTGCAGAGTTGCATTATAAAAAAAGCCTACCTATAAAATCTAATATGATTTGAGAAAAAGCAAAGTCATTTTATGTGACAACTTAAAGCAAAAAGAAGATGAAGGATCTAAAGCCAGAAAATTTAATACCAGCAAAGGATGGTTTGATAATTTTAGAAAGAGGGTTGGCTTTTAAAATGTCAAGATAACAGGAGGAGCTTCTGCTGACAAACAGGCAGCAGATGAGTTCTTAAATGGCATTAAGAAAATCATTAAGGAGAAAGGCTATCTGCCTGACCAACTTCTTAATGTAGACAAAAGTGCCCTATTCCAGAAAATCCACAAAAGAAATTTATTAGTAAGGAAGAGAAGCGAGCACCACGATTTTAAGCAAGAAGGGATAGGCTAATTCTACTGTTTTATGCAAGTTTGGTCAGGTTTATGATCAGGACTGCCCTTACCTATAAAACTGCTAATTCCTGAACCTTGAAGGTGAAAAAGAAAATAAACATTTTATCTGAGGAATATGAATCTCCTCTAAATTATCAGGCCTAGAGAGGCATAGGAATGAGACAGCAGTTGTGTCCAACTTCCCCCTTGAGCTAAGTAATCATCACTTGAAGCTGCTTGCTATGTGGATTCTAGACTGTCTGATGCCACAAATAGCTATAAATTAACAATTCCGCATACTGGATACCATAAATCATACCCTGTGGTTCAACAATGTATAACAATCACTAATAAATGTTATTTTTGTGAACCGATGAAGAATTCATGATAAACAACTTTATATTAGCCCACTCCTTGTCCCTCTTGTTTGCTCTTAAAAATTTACTATAACAAAGGCTACATGGAGCACATACCCAAGGTTGCTTGGGTGTGAGTCTTCTGGGAAGCTCTTCTCATTTTAGTTTAAGTTTGAAATTATATTTTGTGTATCAGTTTCTTCCTTTAGGTCGACAAAGGGAAAAGATAAAAACCTGCTTCCAGTCTTCTGATTAGACAACAAGAAGACCTAGACAGTAAGAAACCCTTTTCTGGACTGGTTTTATCAATGTTTTGCCCTTGAAGTCAGGAAGTACCTTGCCAGTAAGGAACTGCCTTTTCAAGTTCTTTTGATATTGGACCATACCTCTGCTTATCCAGAACCCTGTGAGTTTAATACTGAAGGTGTCAAACTGGTCCACTTGCCTCCAAACACAACAGCTCTAATTCATCCTCTAGAAAGAGGGTCATAGGAAACTTTAAGGCTCATTACACATGATACACTATGGAAGATTGTCAATGCTATTAACAGAGAAACCTAATAATTAGAATGTTACATAAGTCTAAAAGGATTACACCATTGAATATGCCATCCTTGTTATATAAAAACCCATGAAAGCCATCAAGCTCAAAATAATACATTCCTGCTGAAGAAAACTTTATCAATATGTGCATGGCTTCACAAATTTATAACAGAGCTAACCAAGAAAATCATGAAAGAGATTGTAGATATGGCAAAAAAAAAAAAAGTAGGGGATGAGGGATTTCAAGATTTTGTGGGTCTTAGAGAAATTCATGTGGTAATAGCCACCACAGCAGATGAATTAACAGAATATAACTTAATAAAAATGAGTGCTTCTAAACCATGCCAAACTATGAAAAGGAAGACAGAAGCAGTGCCAGAAAACAAATTGACATTAGAAAATTTGGCAGAAGGATTCCAGTTATTCAAAACTGCTTTTGACTTCTTTAATGACGTGGATCCTTCTATGATACAGGCAATGAAACTAATGCAAGTAGCAGAAGCAGTATTGGTACTGTATAGAAATATTTTTAGAGAAATGAAAGAAGCAAAAAGTCAGAAATTATAATGAATTTCCATTAAGTTCCACAAAGTGTACCTGCCTCTCCTACCTCCTCTCTACTTCACCTCTGCCACTCCTGAGATGGTAAGACCAAAAAGACCCTCCTCTTCTTCAGCCTACTCAATGTGAAGACCATGAGAATGAAAACCCTTTTGATGATCCACTTTCACTTAATGAGTAGTAAGTATATTTTATGTCCCTTGTGATTTTCTGATTAACATTTTCTTTTCTCTAGCTTACTTCATTGTAAGAATGCAGTATGTCATATATATAATATATAAAATATGTGTTACTAGACTGATTGTGTTATTGATAAGGCTTCCAGTCAACAGTAAGCTATTAGTAGTTAAGTATTTGAGGAGTCAAAGTTATATGCAAATTTTTTATTGCATGAGGGGGATGGCATCCCTAGACCCCATGTTGGTCAAGGGTCAACTATAGTTCTCCAGAAGACTATACTTCAGAAGTACCAATAGAAAGAAAAAGAAAAAGAAAATTCCTCTTTAAAAAGATCTCAGAAAGAGCTTCGATTGCCCAAGCAATTTGGCAAGGGAAAGAAATAAATGGCATCCAAATAGGAAGAAAGTCAAACGATCTCCCTTCACTTATAATATTATTCTATATCCAGAAAACCCCATGGTCTCTGCCCAAAGGTGCCTCGATCCTAAAAACAACTTCAGCAAAGTTTCAGGATACAAAATCAATGTGCAAAAGTCAGTAGTGTTTCTAAACACCAATAACATTCAAGCCAAGAACCAAATCAAGAATACGATCCCATTTGCAATAGGCACATAAGAAATCAAATACCAAGGAATACAGCTAACCAGGGAATAAAGGATATCTACAGCAAGAATTAAAAAAACCCTGCTCAAAGAAATTAGAGGACATAAAAAAATGGAAAATTTTCCATGCTTATGAATAGGAAAAATCAAACTTGTATAAATGACCATTCTGTCCAAGGCAATTTACAGATTCAATTGTATTCCTATGAAACTACTGATGACATTTTTTCACAGAATTGTAAAAAACTCTTATAAAATTTCTATAGAACAAAAAGAGCCCAAAAATAGCTAAAGCAATCCTAAGCAAAAAGAACAAAGCTGAACGCGTCACACTACCTGACTTCAAACTATACTACAACACTATTTTGTACCAGCAACTAAAACAGCATGGTGCTGGTACAAAAAAAAAAAAGACGTAGACCAATGAAACAGGTTAAAGAACCCAGAGATAAAGCCACACATCTACAACCATCTTATCTTTGACAAAGCCACCAATAACAAGCAATGGGGAAATGACTGTCTATTTAAAAAATGGTGCCAGGAAAATTGGCTAGCCACATGCAGAAGATGGAATTTGGACATCTTCCTTTCACCATATACAAAAATCAACTCATGATGGACTAAATACTTAAATGTAAAACTCCAAACTATAAAAACTGTAGAAGAAAACCTAGAAAATAGCATTCTGGAGATCAGCCCTGGCAAAGATTTCATGACAAAGACTCCAAAAACAATAGCAACAAAATCAGAAACTGGTAAGTGGGACCTAATTAAAGAGCTTCTGCAAAGAAAAAAAAACCAATCATCAACAGAGTAAACCGACAACCTACAGAATAGTAGAAAATATAGTTAAATTATGCATCCAGCAAAGGTCTAATGTACAAAATCTGTAAGTTACTTATATCAACAAGCAGAAAACATTTTAAAACTAGTCAAAGAATATAAACAGACACTTCTCAAAAGAACACATACACATGAACAACAAGCATATGGAAAAATGTTCAACATCACTAATTATTAGAGAAGTACAAATCAAAACCACAGTGAGATACTATCTCATACAGTCAGAATGACTATGGTTAAAAAGTCAAAAATAACTGATGCTGAAGAGATTGGGGAGAAAATAGAATTACTTATACATTGCTGATAGAAATGTAAATTAGTTCAGCCACTATAGAAAGCAGTCTGGAGATTTCTCAAAGAACTTACAACAGAGCTACAATTTGACCTAGCAGTCCCATTACTGGGTATGTGCCCAGAAGAATATAAATCATTCTGTCACAAAAACTCATGTATATGTGTGCTCACAACAACACTATTCATAATGGTGAAGACATGGTATCAACACACATGCCCATCAATGGTAGACTGGATAAAGAAAATGTGAAACATATATACCATGAAATACTATGCAGTCATAAAAAGTAATGAAATTATATCTTTTGCAGCAACATGGATGGAACTGTAGGCCATTATCCTAAGCCATTTAACACAGTAACAGGAAATCAATTGCTGCGTGTTATCACGTATAAGTGAGAGCTAAACTGAGTGCACATTGATGCAAAGATAGGAACAATGGACACCAAGGCCTACTTGAGGGTGGAGGTTGGAAAGGGGGTGAGGATGGAAAAACCACCTATTGGGCACTGTGCTTATTACCTGAATGACAAAATAATCTGTATACCACACCCCTACAACACATGATTTCACTTATGTAACAAACCTGTATATATGCCACCAAACATATAAAGGTTGGAAAGAAAATTGTAAAATAAGACAAACTAATCACTAGGCAGACAAAAATATTAGAGTATTTATCACCAGGAGACCTGTATTAGAATATTAAAAAGAGTTTGTGAGGCAGAAGGAAAACACAAAAATGTGAATAGATATGAAAAGTAACAGAGTAAATATATGGAATAATCTAAACAAACAATAACACTTTATGGAATTTTAAATGCACATTGGAAATATAACAATAGCACAAATGATGGGAGAATGGTAAGTAGATTAATGTGTTGAAGATTCTTGTGTTTGAAAAGTTTATATGGTATTTTAACAAGTCAAGCATGCATGTTTTAATTTCTAGCACACAAAGAAGAGTGAAATAATGGATAACAAGCTAAAAGAGAAAAAATGGAATAATAAAATTGGTTTATTTAAAAAATAATAGGAGAAAGTTATATGAAACCTTGTAAAAAATAGAAATTAAATCTTAAAAGTCATATTTAAAACCAAATACACCATTAACAACAGGAAATGTGAACCTATTTCTTACATTAAACTTGAGTAAATTAAAGATTGAGTATAACTAAAAAATAAAATAAAGAATGTAAAATCAACAATGGAAATACTAGATTAATTCAGAAGAATATCAAAAGGAGAGTAAAAAGTAAAGTAGAACATGTGGAACAAATAGAAAATAAATAATGTAGTATATTTAAAGCCAAATGTCCCCAAAATAACATTAATTATGAAAACATAATCAAATTAAAAGATTTTCTGAATGAATATATAATACCCAAGTTATAAGGTTTACAAGAGAACTACCCAAAATATATAGATGTTGAAAGTTTGACGGTAAAACAATTTTGTTTCAACTAGATCTTTATTCACTGATGCAGAATCACTATGAGAGTTAAAGAATTTTCATAGGAATTGGAACTTACATATTTATAGGAGTTGGGATAGAAGTTTATGGAAGGCTGTTATCTCTATGTTTGGTTGTAGTCTCTTGTCTCTGTAGGCCAGTTGGTCAGGCAGCTGGAAAGAAAAACTGAATGTGAAGCTGGAAAAAGGGAAGACAAAATGGAAGCCATGCAGATAAACTAGAACCTTGCAAGTGTCTCTGCTTCCAACCTGAGCACATGTGTAGCCTACAGAAGCTGACTCCTTTCATCATGGATTTACACACACATGACCTTGGTCAGACTTGGAGAAACTTAAAGGAGGATATCTGGCATAAACTGCAGAAGCTACGGCCATGGCTATTGATTCATACCAATGAGTAAGACAGCAGATCGGAAATAATTTGAACAGAAATTATGTCTTTAAAAACAAACAACCAAACTTTTTTCAGAAACAGGTCTGCAAATCTGCTGTAAATTGTCTTGAAATGAGGCAAAGGTTTTCCCAGTCTACAATGTGGCACAAGATGGTATGCAGGAATTTAAGAGAATTTTAAAGTCTCTTAAAGGCTCTCAGGGTAAATCCCTGGATCTTGTTTTCCAACATGTGGGTAGTAATCAAAATTTGTGCAGGAATATAAGTTCTTTCAGACTGGCATTGCTGAGATCTGTAACAGCAAACACATTTATTTGTATGTGTGTGTAAGGGTTGGTTATTATAAAATAGAATACAATGTTTTTGATAAGAAAAGCTATTACTAAATGGGATGAAAAACTAGTGGCTATTTGGTTTTTAAAATATTTTTAATTTTTTAGTATATTTTTAAATTTTAAATTTTTGTTTTTATATTCAATTTGGTTATTTTTATATTTGCATACTCAGTCACCTCCTTGAATGTTATTCAGTGTTAAATACTGTGTTGAGTCTGTCACCCTACCTGTGACCTCTTTCCTACTGTTCCCTACACACTGCTCCTATAATTATTAAAGTGGAGGTCCTGTTTGTTACCTATAGATACTCTATATTTGCTCCTGTTTTGATATAAATTCTCATGCATTTTCACTGCATTTCTTCCTCCTCAGTTACCTGTAATCTGCTTTACTTTAAGACCCAGGTAGACCCCCACCTTTTCTAAGCAGCCTGTTCTTCTTAGCCCAGATTGCTTTATCAATTTCTTCACTGAATTCCTAATACAATAGGAAATGCGTGTGAAAATGCATGAGAACTGAGTCTCACACAGATTGGAAAATAACTGTTTTCTAGGCTTTGTTCTTGTTTTAGATACCTTATAACTGTACCCCACAACACAAACAATGGGGAGTCACAATTGGGTGATTAATCTTAATTAATTGGTTAACATTGCAAGCAGAATAGTTTATCAGATGATTTGACCATTTTCCTAATACAGACTAGTATTTAGCCATGTTCAACAGGAAAGCAGTAGAATTTTCCAGTGATATTCCATTTTAACCAGTATTTTGTTAAGAAGTGACAGTTGTTTTTAGATAGGAAAGATTCTATAGAAATAAACAAAAAGCCATGCAATCTGTGATATTCCACAAGTTTGCTGACATCTGTAAGACTGGTAGAAGGGGCCATGATTAAACTTATTACCACCACTGTTCTAGAAAGTAACAATTCTCTTTGCAGCACTGAAAGGGAAAGAGTGTAGATGGGAGCAGAATGACAGCATGGTGTAAAGGAAACAGAGTTCAAACATGATGAGGACATATAGTTTTTTTTTTTTTTTTTTGTACTTTAGGTTCTAGGGTACATGTGCAGATCATGCAAGATTGTTGCATAGGTACATACATGGCAATGTGGTTTGCTGACTCCATCCCCCTGTCACCTATATCTGGCATTTCTCCCCATATTATCCCTCCCCAACCTCCCCACCCCTGCTGTCCCTCCCTAGCCCCCACAACAGACCCCAGTGTGTGATGCTCCCTTCCCTGTGTCCATGTGTTCTTTTTGCTTAGAATTGTCTTGGCTATGTGGGCTCTCTTTTGGTTCCATAAGAAGTTTAAGGTGACTTTTTCCAGTTCTGTGAAGAGGGTCATAGGTAGCTTGATGGGGATAGCATTGAATCTATAAATTACTTTGGGCAGTATGGCCGTTTTCACAATATTGATTCTTCATAACCATAAGCATGGAACATTTTTCCATCTGTTTGTCCTCTCTCATTTCCTTGAGCAGTGGTTTGTAGTTCTCCTTGAAGAGGTCCTTTACATCGTTTGTTAGTTGTATTCCTAGGCATTTTATTCTCTTTGAAGCAATTGTAAATGGGAGTTCGCTCTTGATTTGGCTCTCTTTTAGTTTGTTGTTGGCGTATAGGAATGCTTGTGATTTCTGCACATTGATTTTGTATCCTGAGACTTTGCTGAAGTTGCTTATCAATTTAAGGAGATTTTGGGCTGAGAAGATGGGGTCTTCTAACAATCATGTCATCTGCAAATACAGACAATTTGACTTCTTCCTTTCCTGATTGAATACCCTATATTTCTTTTTCTTGCCTGATTGCTCTGGCTGGAACTTCCAATACTATATTGAATAGGAGTGGTGAGAGAGGGCTTCCCTGTCTAGTGCCAGATTTCAAAGGGAATGCTCCCCGTTTTTGCCCATTCAGTATGATATTGGCTGTGGGTTTATCATAAATAGCTTTTATTATTTTGAGATGTGTTCCATTCTATACCTAGTTTATTGAGAGATTTTAGCATAAAAGGGCTGTTGAATTTTGTCAAAGGCCTTCTCTGCATCCATTGAGATAATCATGTGGTTTTTGTCTTTGGTTCTGTTTATGTGGTGGATTACATTTATAGACTTGCGTATATTGAACCAGCCTTTCATTCCTGGGATGAAGCTGACTTGATCATGATGGATAAGCTTTTTGATGTGCTGTTGCAATTGGTTTGCCAGTATTTTATTGAAGATTTTTGCATCTATGTTCATCACGGATATTGGCCTAAAATTTTCTTTTTTGTGTGTGTCTCTGCCAGGTTTTGGTATCAGGATGATGTCGGTCTCATAAAATGATATGGGAAGGATTCCCTCTTTTTGTATTGTTTGGAATAGTTTCAGAAGGAGTGGTACCAGCTTCTCTTTGTATGTCTGGTAGAATTCAGCTGTGAACTCATCTGGACTTGGGTTTTTTTTTTTGGTTGTTAGGCTATTAATTGCTGCCTCAACTTCAGCCCTTGATATTGGTCTATTCAGGGTTTCAGCTTCTTCCTGGTTTAGGCTTGGGAGGATGCAAGTGTCCAGGAATTTGTCCATTTCTTCCAGGTTTACTGGTTTATGTGTATAGAGTTGTTTGTAGTAATCTCTGATGGTAGTTTGTATTTCTGTGAAATCTGTGGTGATATCCCCTTTATTGTTTTTTATTGTATCTATTTGATTCTTCTCTGTTTTCTTTTTTATTAATCTGGCTAGTGGTCTATTTTCCTGCAATGTTTACAATAGCAAAGACTTGGAACCAACCCAAATGCCCTTTGATGTTAGACTGGACAGGGAAAATGTGGCACATATACACTATGGAATACTATGCAGCCATAAAAAACGATGAGTTTTTACACTTCCTGGGAAAAAGAAGGTGGGAAATCAGGCTATGTGACAGCATTTGCTGTTAAAAGTGAGTGAAGCCCCAGTACATGAGAGGCAGATAACATATCTGTGATTCAGTTTTCCACTGGGGATCCATGCAACTCAGGCCATGAGAGTGTCCCTTGGGTCTCTGAAGCACTGGAGCTAACTTGGGGAAAGGCTGGGAGACAATAACAGGAAAAGCCACTGGGAAAAACTGCAGGCATAATCCCAGACCCAGGACTGAGAGGAAGATATCATTTTTATTCTGGACTCATGCAGTCAGTCATTGCTTGGTGATCTGTCAATGGTGTCTGTCACAAGCAGTTTAGTCTTTAGCCAGAGATTAGAGCATTTGCTCTGGAGTGTGGGAAAAATCCCCAAAGCCTAAATTGAGTGGCAAGTATAGAATGCACCGCAAAAGTAGGTGCTAGAATTGGGTTCTCTCCCATCACTGAAGTTGAGCATGAGGAGAATTACTGAAGCTGCAGGTTCTCCTGAGTGGTGTAATCTCTGACCCGGAGCAGCTTTGTAACTTGAGACTGGTCTGTCTCTGTCATTTCTGGGTGCCCCAGATTGCTCCCTCATTCAGTCAGGAGACAGTGCCCACCAGCTTTGAGGTGCAAGAGGGAGGCAGACCCTACTCCTCCTCACCTGGAGTGGGAGTGTGGGCCACATCTCTTTTCCTTTGCAAAGAACTTGGTGCAGTGGTGCTCCCTCTGCTCCACACCTGGGCATATTTCCAGGCATTTGGCACACCCACTTCCCTGGAATAGAAGCCTGAGTTGCCCCTTTATTCCCCTGCAAAGACCTTTCTGCATCAGCTGCTGAAAGAGAAAGTTGAAAACTAACACAAAAAATCAGGAAAACAATTCCAGATGTGAAGAAGAGATACATACTTTAAAAAGGCAACCAGAACTTGTAGAATTAAGAAAATATCATGGAAGAAATTATAAAATACACTTGAAAGCCTTAGCAGTACCCTAGACCAAGCAGAAGAAAGAATTTTAGAGTGGGAAGGCAGGTCTTTTGAAGTAACTTAGTCAGACAAAAATATATTTTTTTTAATGACCAAAGCTTTTGAAAAATATGGCATTGTGCAAAGCATCCAAACCTATGAGTTAGGTATTCTAGAGGGAGAAGAAGAAAAGGTAAAAAGTATGAAAAATCTATTTGAGGATGTAATGCAGGAAAACTTCTCTAGTCCTGGTAGAGATCTAGACATCTAGATACAAGAAGCTCAGAGAATCCCGAGAAGATACACTGGAAGAAGAACTTAACCAAGGCATATAGTCATCAGACGATCCAAAGTCAACATGAAGGAAAAAAATCCTAAAAAGTAATATGAGAGGAACATTTAATCACCAATAAAAGAAATTTCATCAGACTAACGGCAGAATTCTCAGCAGAAAGTTTCAAACCCAGAAGAGATTACAGTCCTAGTTTCAGTCTTCTTAAAGAAACAAACAATCCAACTAAAAATTTTGTATCCTGCTAAACAAAACTTTGTAAATGAAGGAGAAATAAAGTCTTTTCCAGACAAGCAAATACTAAGGGAATGTCACCACTAAGCTGCTCCTACAAGAGTTGCTCAAAAGAGTTTGAAACATGGAAATGAAAGGGTAATACTTGTTATCATAAAAACAGAGGTCTTATAAATCAGTTACACAATTGAGATTGCAAAGCAACTAGGTAATAATTAACATTATGGCAGGAACAAAACCTTACACATCAATACTTATTTTAAAGGTCAATGAACTAAGTGCTCTATCTAAAAGATATGTAGGCCAGCAGAATGGATCAAACAGTAGGATGCAACCATATGCTGCATACAAGAAATTCACCTAACAGGTAAATACAAAGTACAGGGATGGAAAAAGATATTTTTTTCTCAAATGTAAAACTTGAAACTCTATAAATCCTAGAGGAATACCTGGGAAAACTCTTCTGGACATTAGTCTAGACAAATAATTTATGACTAAGTCCTCAAAAAGAAATGCAACAAAACCAAAAGTAGAGGAAAGGGACTTAATTAAACTAAAAAGCTTCTACACTGCAAGAGAAATAATCAATATAGTAAACAGACAACCTACAGAATGGTAGAAAATATTTGCAAACAATGCATCTGTAGTAGTCTGTTCTCATACTGCTGTAAAGAACTGCCCGAGACTGGGTAAATTATAAAGGAAAAGGATTTAATTGACTCACATTTTACAGGGCTGGCGAGTCCTCAGGAAACTTATAATCATGGCAGAAGGGCAAGCAAACGTGTCCTTCTTCACATTGTAGCAGGAAGAGGAAAAATGAGAGCCAAGTGAAGGGGGAAGCCCCTTATAAAACTATTAGATCTCATGAGAACTTACTCACTATCACAAGAATAGTATGGAAGAAACTGCCATTTACCAGAAGTGGAAGGTTCAACTACCTCCCGCTTCATCCCTCCCATGACTTGTGGGGATTATGGGAACTATAATTCAAGATGAGATTTGGATGGGGACACAGCCAAGCTGTATCAGCATCCAACAAGGGGCTAATAACCAGAATGTATAAGGAAGTCAACCACCACCACCACCACCACAACAAAAGCCCCCTTGAAAAGTGGGCAAATGTAATGAACAGACATTTTTCAAAAGAAGGTATTCAAATGGCCAACAAACATATGAAAAAAGTGCTCAACATCACTAATCATCAGAGAAATGCGAATTAAAATGACAAAGAGATGCTATCTTATAGCAGTCAGAATGGCTATTATTAAAAAGTAAAAAAAACAGCAGATGTTGGCAAAGATCTACAGAAAAGGGAATGCTTATACACTTTTGGTGGGAATGTACATTAATACAATGGCTACAGAAAACAGTACAGAGATTTTTCAAAGAACTAAAAATAGAATTCCACTGTGATCCAGCAATCCCCCTACTGGCTATCTACCCAAAGAAAAAGAAGTCATTTTATTAAAGATACCTGCACTTGTATGTTTACTGCAGCTCTATTCTCAATAGCAAAGATAATGAATCAACTTAAGTGTCCATCAGTGGATCAAGGCATTAAAAAATACACACAGACACACACACAGACACACATACAGACACACACACACACACACACACACACACACACACCCCTCCTCTCACCACATTTCCTCTTCTGAACTGGTATAAAACATTATTTATAGCACTCATTTAGTACTGAAACAATACCCTGAATTGTTCATTGTCTTTTTTATGCATATATATATTCTCCCACCCTACCCACATTCTTCTTAATATCTGAGGTCATGTCTTTTACCCCTCTGCATTCTGCCCAATGAGTATTGAAAGAAGTTTCTTACTTGTACAGAAGATTCTACAAACGTGTGTTCATTCATTCACAAGGAACAATGAGGTTGAGGATATGAAAAACATAAATCAAACTTGAAAATTATGTCTAGTACAACTGTATCTAGGAAAGCACTTTGCGTACGTATGGTTACTGATACATGGAAAAGTAAAATTACTGATGAATGAATAAGAGTTAATAAGATTTTGAGGGAATTAATTTGACAATGAAACAAACAGCATGACCTGAAAATGTCACTGAGTATTCAAGTCTCAAAAAAGCCTTCAGCCAGGCGCAGTGGCTCACGCCTGTAATCCCAGCACTTTGGGAGATTGAGGCAGGTGGATCACCTGAAGTCAGGAGTTTGAGACCAGCCTAACCAACATGGTGAAACCCTGTCTCTACTAAAAATACAAAAATTAGCTAGCCATGATGGTGCACACCTGTAGTACCAGCTACTCGAGAGGCTGAAGCAGGAGAATCACTTGAACCCAGGAGGTGGAGGTTGCAGTGATCCGAGATTGCACCACTGCATTCCAGCCTGGGTCGTGGGCGACAGAGTAAGTCTAAAAAAAAAAAAAAAAAAAAGCCTTCCAACCTTCTAAACTTGTATAAACAGGAAGCAGGCTGAAAAAAATGAAACAATACACCCCATGCCTACACTTACACTCGAGTCCTCCAAGGCAGGGTTCATGACATCAATGCTGTGGATCACAGGCATCTCTGTCTCCCATTTTCCCTTTTCTGGAGAAGTTTCTATTGTAAATATCCTGTTTCTGTTTCATCATTTTCTTCAGGGTGTGAAGAGGTAGGTAATCTGTTTTTTGGTTCTTAGTTCACAGTACTTCAAGGCATAGCATCCAAATTTTAATGTAGAAGACTGTATTACTATCTAGGAACACCTTTTGTGTATGTGTGAGTAAAAAAAATTGAATTCCTTTTGTGTTAAACTACTAAAATATTTGACTTTAAATATCTTCAGTGATAGAATTCTTTTTACCTATTTGACTTCACTGAAATCTGAGTGTTGCACACCCCTAGCTCCTCTCTCAAATGGAAACTATTGGTTTTACACTCCCAGAGAGCATTACATTTGTACTAGATCCTATTCTAGGTAAGCAGAATATTCTGATTACAGAAAAGAAATATTGCCCTGTTCATACCTAACTGTGTCACAATATGCCAACTCCTTCAAGATAGCAGGGCAAACATGACATCATGAGAAGATGGAACATAGGTGCAGGGTGTCAGGAGAGGGGTTGGAATAAAGCTGCTGGAAGAACACACAAAACGGTAGGACATATAAGCAACTATATAAATTGTGACATAATTAATGGTCCTGTTTCTCCTAGAAAAATATAAAAATCAGATTTTAAAAATAAAACTTAGAGAAATGAAGAGCAAGGAAAAATTATGAGCACAGTCTTGCAGTGAGACCTACTATACCATGAGTGATAATGTCACGTCCCTTTCATTCCATTATAAAATTTGACTAACTCTGAAGTTAAATTGATGCAGGAAAGAAAGGGCCAGAATCACTTTGTAACTCCACAGGTGTGCGAGGGAATAAAGGACTAATGTAACATTAAAAACAAGGAACTCCTAGTAGCTAACAGAACTATGGCCTCAAGAACCTCATTTAGGAAGAACTTGGGGTTCTTGAGGAAACTGTAACACTGATGTGCTCTCGAGTCTGGAGAAAATTAGGCTAAATGAGCCAAGGAAGTGTTCAGGAGTGCGTGGAGGTAACTTTAAAGCCTGCAGTGCCAGATACAGTTGCAGGTGCCAGATACTGAGATAAACACCTCCATTCTTCAAGAGGGCTCTAGAATATGATTAGATGTTTTTGGAGGCACTGAGACTTGGTTGCAAGATGACTGGCCTGAGGGTCAGCCCCTGAGGACAACGGCATTCCTGTCTTAGCTTTAGTATGTTTATGGTCAGAGATAAATCACTGTCACCTACAAAAACTGGTTAATTATCTAGCTGCTATCTACATTTTGAAAAAAGCGTTTGTAGGAAAAAATGGATTGTATTCTCCCTCCTAGACGTTTCCTCTTACTCCCATTTTCATATTCTTCATCTCTTTGAATTACTCAGATGTAGGCAGGTGTAATAATTATTTCCATTAGTGAATAACTATTGATAGTGGCAGGAGGCAGACAAATGCCTAGGAAGACGGGGGTGGGTCCCCAATGAAACCCCGTCTTCAAGCTGAAGACAGTTTAAAGCCCAGCTACAAGTTCCAGGTAAATCTATGGACTGGATTGAGAACCTGTCTTCCTGTTTGGTATGCTTTCCTCTAATTGATCCTTACCCTTCACCTATTTTAAATATACCTACCCTTCTCAATTTTTACAGTGTCGTGCCCACCTTTGAGTGACGCCTTTAACTTTTTTCCATGCTCAGAAACCAATCAACATGCACACCCCTATTCTGAGCTCATTAAAGCCCCAGACCCAGCCACACTAGAGAGAGACAACCCAACTTCAAGTGAGAGACCACCTTCCTGTTCCCTCTCCACTGAAAACTGTTTTGTTTCTCGGTACGATTCTCTGCCCTCATCACCATTCAAGGGTTGGCATATCCTTATTGTTCTTGGGTATGGGACAACAACTCAGGAACTGCAGAATGCTATAACACAGGCAGGCCGGGACATGCCTGGCTTAGCCACAGGCTGAGCTGGTGATAAGCCAGGCACAGCCTGGGTGGGCCGAGTGGGCAGGCCATCTTCTGCGGCAGGCAGTGTGCTCAAGTAAGGCCCAGGGAGGGTCTTTGCTGGCCAGAGGTCCCCAGCTTGCAAAGTAACTAAGAAAACTCCTGCATCACTATTATGTATCAGATATTGATGAGAGATGTCCTACCTATCTTGTTTCATATCTTTTTATCAACCCTACAAAGTTGAAGAAACTGATGCTTAAAGAGGTGAATGGACTTACTCAAATCTACACAATTAGTAAATGACAGAGGTAGAATTTGACTAGGCATGTGTTGCTCCAAAGCCTGTTCATCAGCTTGAGAAAGGAGTAGGAATTAAATATAGCTAAAATAATTAAAACTATCACCTCATTTGGCTAATCCTCAGCTGGACCAATAACATATCACAAATAGTGGGCAGGCAGACCATTTCCTGCAATTGCATGGAAGTTTCAAAAGAAATACGGTTGTTATGCAGATTGCCTGGCTTAGGAACAAAAAGCAAACAAAATCCAAAGCTTTAGAGGAGACTTTGAAGATTAAAAGCTTTTAAAAAGGAACAAATGACTGTTTAAAATGCTATTATTTGTTTCCAGGAATGGCTATTGTTATATTTTAAAAGAAAAATTTTTGTTCTTTTAAGATACACTAGAGTCCTGGAAATTCAAATAACGATAGTAGGGGACTGGTTCAACTAACTTTCCCCAAAAGTAAGCAGCCATTTCATATGAAGTCCAGGATAAGAGCTCTTGTGGAAAAGGCAATTACCAATCAGCAGCCATTGATCACTTGTTTATTCATTCAGTCAGTATCCTTTTTTATTAGTAAAGTGCTGAAATTCACAAAGGAGTGTATAAACCATATATAGTAATTGTATTATTATTATTGTTATTTGAGATAGAATCTTGCTCTGTCACCCAGGCTGGAGTGATCTCTGCTCACTGCAGCTGGGTTCAAGTGATTCTCCCACCTCAGGCTCCCAAGTAGCTGGGATTACAGGGGTACACCACCATACCTGGCTAAGTTTTGCATTTTTAGTAGAGATGGAGTTTTACCTTGCTGCCTGGGCTGGTCTCAAACTCCTGACCTCAGGTGATCCACCTGTCTCAGCCTTCCAAAGTGCTGGGATTACAGGCATGAGCCACAATGCCTGAACAATATATAGTGATTTTAAAGAGCAATTATATAGCAATCACCCAAGTAATCTAAGGAACCTAACATTAACCAGTTAATTAGAAGATGCCTTCTGAGAGCCCTTTCTCAACATGTTCCCCTCCTCCCTACAGGTTACCTAGTTGTTTCTTTGCTTGTACTTAGTTTTACCACCTATGTATGCAAACCTAAGCTATACATACATACTTACATATGGCCATCTTTGGACCCTGTAAATGGAATCATAATACATGTGTTATTTGTAACTCTTTTTCATTCTTGTATTTATGAGTCCAATCTTTACACTATATCTCACACCATTTTCATTTTCATTTCCTTCCTTGCCTACTATGGTGGCTGTGAGAATGAGCCTTGCAGACTGAGCATCTCAGACCTCCATCCACAGCGAGTGATTAAGGGCCCCAGTTTCTGAGCTTTGACATCCATGGCTATGTTTGTGGCCAGCCTGTGTTTCCTGCAAGCATCTCACCCTCAATGGCTGAGTGCAGCAGGGTTGCAGATACAGGCCTGTTCACGGAAGACACTGGATTCTTCTCTGAGCTGGATCCCTCACTGTGGCTGGAAGCCAAAGGCTTCACTGAGCTTCTTTAGACTTCTTTAGTTTGCACAGCAAACCAACCTTCCCTCTTTCCTTTGCACAAGGTTTCACATGCGTCATGCGTCAATGTCTGACAATCTGTCTGGATTTTCTGGGCTCTTCATTTTCTCTCACGTAGGTGATTTCCCTAAAAAGAAATTTTTGCATGTTTAATCCCATCTTGGTGTCTGCTTCTCAGAGGGCCTGGCTTAACACACTCAGTCTTAATTATTATAATTATTCTTTTATGCATATTGTTAACTCCTGTGCTCTCTTCTGCCTTGTTGAGCTTGCGTGGCCTAGCCACCTGTGTGGTTAAAAACAATTGTCTCCCTCTTTAAAGTCTGCTTATGTGTAGGTAGATGTGGTTGAAAAAACGAAAATCAACGTGGTCTTATTTTAAATTATTGACCCTGGAGCTTCAACTATACTTTTAATGTAGACAGGCAATCTACTGTTTTCCTGGCCTATTCATTCTTCCACTTTTCATAGGACTATTTTACATTTTCTTTTTCCCAACCTCCTATACCTTCTTTATCACATTTACTCTTTGGCTATGACCTTACTTATTATTTTACCAAAAAAAAAAAAAAGAAGAGTCACAGAGCTCTTCCACAGACTCCCACCACTGCACCTACTCACCTCTTTGTGTCTGGACCTATGTATTCTGCGTTCTTTTTTGTTGCAATGAACAGATTAATTTACCCTGAATTCCTAGCTAGGCCAAACCATCCAATATCTCTCAGTCTACCCTGCTCACTTATAGACATTGCCCTCAAAAGATACCCACCTCTTGCACCTTTAGATCCAAACTCCTTGAATGGGTCATCCATACTTGTCTCCAATTTCTTTTCACTCTTTCTTTTGCTCCAGGCTTTTATAGCCACAAAGACCTTAAAATTTAAAAATCAAAGTCATGAATAGCTATCATATTGCTAAATTCAAAGGTAAATTCTTAATTCTCATCATGCTTTAATTGGAGGATTTGACTTCATTATTCCTAAATCACAGATCTAGTTGTGATCACTTTACTTCTTCCTTTAAAATTTCCTTTTCTGAGGATCTGTTGGTGGCAAACTTTTTTTTATCTGAAAATGAATTTATTTCTCTCTTATCTTGGTTGGCATTATTTTCTTTCAGCAAATTGAAGAAATTCTTCCATATCCAATGCTTTCTTAATCTAAATGTTGCTCCTTTGAGGATAGTTTACTTTTTTCCTCTGGTTGCCTTAAATCTCCTCATAATCTTTGTTGTTGGGCAATTTTTCTATGATATGACTAGATATGGGTTTCTATTTATCCTTCTTGGAATTCCTTATGATTTCTGAATGCATGAATCAACGTTTTTCATCAGTTGTAGAAAATATCAGCTATTATCTCTTTAAATATTGCCCCAGTCCCTTCTTTTTCTCCTCGTCCTGGAACTCCAGTTATAGGTATGTTACACTTTCTCAGGTGCTTATTCATACTTTCCATTGCCTTTTTCTATGCTGCTTTTCGAAGCATTCTTTGGCCTGTTTTTAAGTTTACAGTGTCTTTATTAAGCTGTATCAATTTGCTGATAAATCCATTTGCTGAGTTTTCTATTTTAATTACATTTATCATTTCTGAAAGTACTATTTTATTGTTGTTCAATTTTTTTGTATTATATTTTGTATCTCATATTCTCTGAAAGTACTTTCAAGCTTTTATTTGATCTATCTTCAATTCTGAGTCTTATTTTAATATTTGAAATTTTAAGCACTTTATTTTTGCCAGATTTTACTCATGAAGCCTTGTTTCCTTGGGTATTTTTGTTTTTTAACTGTGTGCATTATCCTTACAAAGGTATTTGTGGGAATTCTTGACACTTACGGTAAAGGAGCATTTCTTTGCAGTAGACTTACATTTGCTTGGGAAGCATGGAGCCTCAATAGTCTGGAACACTTTTAAATGAAATTCTCCATAGGGTTAGCCAATTATTCCAGCAACCCTTATTGAATAGGTAGTCCTTTTTCTATTGCTTGTTTTTGTCAGTTTTGTTGAAGATCAGATGGTAGTAGGTGTGCAGCTGTATTTCTGAGTTTTCTATTTTGTTCCATTGATCTCTGTGGATGTTTTTGTACTGGTACCATGCTGTTTTGATTACCATTACTTCTTTATAATGTAGTTTGAACTTTGGTATTATGATGCCTCTGGCTTTTTTTCCCCCTTAGGATTACTTTGGTTATTCAGGCTCATTTTTGGTTCCATATGAATATAGAATAGGTTTTTCTAATTCTGTGAAGAATGACTTTGTTAGTTTGATAGGCATTGTGTTCAAATCTGTAAGTTGCTTTGAGCAGTTTGGCCATTTTAATGATGTTAATTCTGTTAATCCACGGGAGTGGAATATTGTTTTATTTGTGTGATCTTCGATTTCTTTCAGCAGTGTGTTATAGTTCTTGTAGAGATGCTTCATTCCTTGGTTATCTATATTCCTAGGTATTTCATTTCCTTTGTGGCTATCGTATATGGGACTGTGTTCTTGATTCGACTCTCAGCCTGGACATTATTGATGTGTGGAAATACTACTGATTTTTACACATTGATTTTTTTTTTTTGCATCCTAAAGCTTTACTAAAGTTGTTTATCACTTCCATGAGTCTTTTGCCAGTTTATCAGTTCCAGGAGCCTTTAGGGTTTTCTAGGCATAGGATTGCATCATCAGTCAAGAGAGATAGTTTGACTTCTTTTTTCCTATTTGGATGCCTTTTATTTGTTTATCTTCCCTGCTTGCTCTATCCAGGACTATGCCTTTTATTTGTTTATCTTCCCTGCTTGCTTTATCCAGGACTTCTAGTACTATGTTGAAGAGGAGTGGTAAAGGTGGGCATCCTTGTCATCTTTGAACTCTCAAGGGGAATGGTTCCAGCTTTGGCCCATTCAATATTATGTGGGTTGTGGGTTTGTCAGGATGAAACTGGATCCTTACCTTTCACCATGTATATGCAAAAATTAACCCAAGGTGGGTTAAAGATTTAAATGTAAGGTCTCAAATTATATTAAAAAAAATCCTAGAAGAAAACCTAGAAAATACCCTTCTCAATATTGGCCTTAACAAAGAATTTTTGGCTAAGTCTCCAAAAGCAACTGCAACAAAAACAAAAAGTGACAGGTGGGATCTGATTAAACTAGAAACTTTCTGTGCAGTAAAACAAACAAACAAATGAAATTAAAGATCAACAGAGTAAACAGACTACCTATAGAATGGAAGAAAATATTCACAAACTATGCGTCCAATAAAGATCTAATATCCAGAGTCCATAAAAAATTTAAACAAGTCACAAGCAAAAAAACAAATAACCCCATTAAAAAAGTGGGCAAATAGACACTGCAGGCTATTAGAGGGGCTGGAAGGCTGGGGGGCATGGGCAGAAAGACTGCCTATTGGGTCCTATGCTCACTACCTGGGTGACAGGATCCATACCCCAAACCTCAGCATCAAGTAATATATCCATGTAACAAACCTGTGCAGCTACCCTCTGTATCTAAAATAAAAGTTGAAATGTAAAACAAAATTATTAGTTTCAAGTTTTTGTGGATTCCCAATAATACTTATTTTTTTTAAAAAAATAATAGATTTTATTATTTAGAGAAGTTTTAGGTTCACAGCAACGTAGGCAAAATGTAAGAAAGTTTATACATCTCCCCTCTTCCCCCCAGCATCTCCCACCATCAGTGTTTCCATCTGTATGGTACATTTGTTACAGACTTCTAATGAATTTAAATTTAGTTTACAAATCTGCATAATGGCCAGCTATTGTTTATGACTTCTTAGGGACATTTTTTTCTTCTCTGCTCAGCACAAAAGCAAATTGTCTTGAAGTGCTCTCATGTTGGGAGAAGAAGCAATTTACCTCTGGTTTGAACTTAAACTGAAAGTAGAACTTAATGACAGGGAAGATCTCCCATTAAACTCCCCGTTTGGCAGGCTATCAGCTTGGTTTTCTGTTCCCATACCAGAACTTCATGGAAACTGAAGTTCAAGTTTGTAAAGTTCAAAAAATGCTCTCAGGGCCAAAGTGATTCTAGTATATTTTTAAGAGTTTTATCCTGCAGGTAGAATTTGGCCTGAAAAATCCCTAAAATTTTTCAAGGTTTTCAGTGCAAATAAAAAGGCTTAAAGATATTTTCTTCAGTCTTTTATCATTCTTCCTAGTTGGATAACTGGCCAAATATTTCATCAGAAACAGAAGGCTGTTCATTTATTATCTCAATCAATCAACAATTAATGAATATCTACTACTGTGTTAGATATTTGGGGAGGGCAATTATGTACTGGATATTATTCCTGTCATGAGTAGCTTACAATCAAGTAGGGAAGGAAGTGCATAAAGTCTATTTGATACAAGATTTTGTTGAATTGTAGAAAAGATCAACAGTATAACATGATGTCTCTGTGTTTTTCTTAAACACAGTTGGAGTAATTGTAAACTCAACTCTGGCTAGAATCTTATCAATCATTATTCTCTGCACCAACACCCCAATTTGTCCTGGTTTCTATGAGGGAATAGAGCTCCAGTAGAAGGGGACTGAGGAACAGAACTGGGGTGAAGATCAGAGTTCCAAAGATTTTATCACCTGCTTAACCTGTTCTCTTGGGGTTATTAAAATGCTGATAGCGTCTGCTCTCTTCTCTGAACCTGCTTCATGCATGGAAAAGATTACTGTGACCTTACAGCTCTCTTTCCTGAGGAGCCTGCATTCCAATATCCTCAAGGAGATTTTGTATAGGTGTCACTTCTAGCAATGATAACAGTGGATGGGACTTTGTTGGGTCAATTATTTTACAGTTTTATGTGATCATACAGTTTTACGAGTATCAAAAAACCTAAATAAGACTTGTACCTGCTATATGATTAAGAATTCATTTGGTACGTTCTAATAGATATATTTTTTAATCCCAGGAAAATAGTTAATACATTTTCCTGTTTAGGATATTAGATTTTATTTATATAGCATAGAAAAAATCCAACAAATCAACTTTAAACAGTAAAATATTTGATAACATATTTTACTTTGCACCCCATTGTGGGAAGAGCAGATCTGAAAGGCAAATGAAGGTTCATTTTCTAGCAATCAGATACAGTTAATTGATGGAGACATTTCAGAGTAAAATAAAATCATCTTGATAGCTTTTCTTTAGGGTAACAACCTGACAGTCAAAGAACTACCTAATTTTTTCCCTAATCATGACAAACTATGAATGGTAGCTTACACATCTATTAAACATCTTGAGAGATGGATTGTTTCAGACTTGAGAATACACATTGATGAAATAGTCTCCTGCTTTATTGGCTAGATCCTGGGCATTCCTAAAATAGTGATACAAAGAATAGTTTCTTCTAAATAAAGTTCAAAGAGCTAAATTTTCAAATTTAGAGCATAAAAGCAAACATCTGAAATTACAATGAAGAGTGTTAAAAAGTAATGTTTCAGAAACTTTCGCCAAGTGATTGTAGTTCATGTGAGTACTTGTTCTGTTTCTTTTCTTGCTTTGAGAGAATCACTCACTGATCAGAAACTCTTGCATTTCTCACAGTATATACATTATATACTTAAGGTGAATAAATCTTTTGTATTTTTAGAATTGGTTATAAAGTGATAAGATTAAGGGTAAGAAGAAAATTCTTTGTATTTGGATGCATATCCAGGTATAGATTTGGGAGGGTTTTCCAATCATTCTGGTGAGTGTTTGATAGCCTTTATTTCCTTAAAGCCTTGAGATCCTTTCCTTGTATGTCTAAGAGTATCAGATGAGAATGCAGAAAATAAAAACCTGGGTGAATGTTGGAGATGCTTCATCCCTCTGGTCCATCTGTATCACCCTCTGATAATCCAAGAAAGCTCTAGAAGTGTAGAGTCGAGAGAGGAGCTTGGTGAGAGGCCATCCAGATACGGTAGAGCTGAATGCAAAATTGGGAATTCTTGACTAGAAGCAAAGAAAAGGCTCACCCCTAACATTTGTGTGGCTTGAACATTTATAAGTTATAAATCAACTACCTTAAAATTTTACCTTCATAATGACAAATTTAAAAATTTCTGTAAAACTATTTTTACATAGCTTTATGTAACTTAATATTCATAATTATCAACTGGATTTAAAACAAAAATATAAATTATAATCATGTACATTACATTTTAAATAAAATTATTTAAATAGAGCTAAAATTTAAATACATTTAAAGATGTAATTTAATTTTATTGAATATTATTATAAAACTACTTGTAGGTATATCATTCATCTTTCAACTAGTTAGCAATGTTAGTAAGAGGTATCATTTATCATTTATCAATAAACCTTTAATGTTTTAAAATGTTTCTCAGCCAAGGATAACTGTTGTGAATATTGCACTAATTCATGAATATCCTCAAAATTGCAAGTTGGAAAACAAAGAAAAAGTAAGAAAAAAGATGTCCATCACTACTGGGAAATGATGCTTTAGCATGCTAGAATACTGTATCCATGCTATTTGAGTGGAAGGATTTGTTAAATTAGCCTTTTTTTTTCTTTTTACCTAAGTTCATCTGCTGCCTAAATTCTCCTCTGACTTCATAGCTGCCGTCATCTTCAGTGTAAAAGGAATGTAGCCCAAAACCTTCACGGTATTTGGACGTAGTGGCCATCTGTTTCTAGGACAGGGAAAGGACATGAGAAGAAGCATTTCCCAAGGGCCTGAATGGTGTTAGTAACAAGCATGGGTGTTGGTGGTTATGATGTGCACTTTACCACAGCTGAGCAATGGATCTCAAGTGACAAAGGCATGCATGTGTTGTTAATTTTTATTTATGGGTATGTTTGTGAGATACATAACACTTAAATTATTACAACTTTTTGGAATAAATTGTCACATGAATGATTGGATTTAAAGTGTATAATATGTTTCATAGAGTGTTTTTTTCCTCCATCAAATTTGTCAGGCATTCTTCAAATAATCTGATAACTCTTAGAATCTATGAAGCAGCAGCTTTGGTAGTGTAAATCTCTCTAGAACTCCACTTTAGCAGCGACAATAACATAAGATAAAAGGAATGGAAACTAACTACCTTGATGATGGGATCAGTTTTTAAAGTATTTGTTATATTCTGGCTGTTTTTTTTGGCATGGTACAAAGGTTAAAGCTGTGAGGAACAGTAGCACAAAGCTACATGATAATGAAAATTTGGGCTTTTATTGAATATTCTTTCATTTCTAGAAACATCAGAGCACGATGTTATGCACATTTTAATGAGTTGCATATTTTGACCTGTTGTCTATTCAATTAAACAACCAGATCATTTACATTTAAAATGACAATCCTAAAAAATTAAAAAGAGGGAAGGTTGCCATGGAGATTATCCTGTGTACATATGATAGGTGATTGTATTAACCTGAAATGTGATGTGGTCTCAGAAAAAATACGAGTTTACGCTGCTGCAATAATGTAAATAAATCCACTTACCTAAGTCAGAGGACGCTATTTGTGCTGGAAAAATAAAAGTCCTTTATGTCTCCTTATTTATTAAAAAATAATAAGAATACATCCTTTATATTAACAGTGTGGTCAGAAGCTTAATTGAAAACCTGAAAGTTCCCATCCTGTTATTTGAATTTTTTCAGCTGTTATGTAAGCATCAAGTTTGAGAGAAAAAGAACACATATCTCTATTCTGGGCAGATGTGGTGTTGATTCACTGATGAATACTCAAACATTTTAGTGATAGTTTATAACCCAAACTATAAGGGTTTTAAAAAATCACTGTAATAAACAGAAAGTCTTTAAAGGCATTTTCTAGACAAGTTTGGAATACCATCTGCTATGCTGAAGGAATTGGGCATAAGAAAAAAAATTTGAACACAGTGGCTTCCATCGTACAGTCTGGGTTTGTGTAGATGTTGGGATTCCCACAGCACTGACAAATAAATTGGACTAGCCAGAAAAGGCAAGTAATTCTGCTGCAAGAGCAGGTGTGTTGTTTCAGCTCTTTAATAACTTTTCACTGAAAAGAAGCTGGTTCCTACACCAATGACATGCTTCTATAGTCTCTAAATACTTTCTAAATTCTAGTAACCTTCCTTCTCTTGGCTGGCTTCTCTTGAAGGTCTTGGAATCTTTAAAATGTGTTTTCAGGAATTATCAGATTGAAGAGACACTGTCTTATAAGGCCTAAGCCTTTATTACTTAGCAAGAGCCATGGAATTTATGTACAAAAAAACAAAGTTCCAGCTTGACTATGTGCTGCAAAAACGCTAAGACATTAAAATTAGCTGCAGCCAAGGATAGGCCACCAGCACTAGGATTATTTTTCATTGCAACTCAATGTTTAAATAAGGATAATGCTTTATGTCACTATTTTATGTGGCATGGTTATTACTGGCCTTTCTTGTCACCTGCACTGAACTCATGGTTTTGTGCTAAGCTCTGAAAGAGGCAGATTTTTTTTTCTGGCCTGTAGGTGCCATTTAGCATGTTACCATTGCTGTGCCCTTAAAGACACCTTAAAGACTTAAAAGAGTTAATATTCTTTCTTTAGTATCTGGAAGTAACTTGAGGCTCTGGGAACATTTGGATTCTCATTGTTATAATAAGAGATAATGAGAATAATGTGCAGAGACAGTTGGTACACAGTGACTGCAAAAGGATGACAAGCATAGACAAGACTGTTTGGCAGGACCACACGTTAATACATGGGAGTGGCTGATAAACCCTCAATGCTTTAAATTCCTAAACCTATTCAGTTTTAAGTTATACAGTCCCCATCACCTGGGTACTGTTCTTTATGATTGTCTGCTGAACATTTGGCTGAGTCAAAAGTGTTCTGTTGTAAGCTACTCACATCACCTTAGGGAGACTGACTTCTATTATTAGCCTCAATTTTTTTACATAAGCCACTGAGCATTTAAACGTATCTAAGAGTAAATTGGTTCCTGAGAGAGGGTGTGAGACCATGAGCTCAGGTTACTCATGCTTCCCTAAGTGCTGAACTAGGAAGCCACTTTTTGTTCTTATTTTACTCACACTGTCAATACCATCCCAAGGTAAGAGCACTTGCCCTAAATCCAGTAGTTTGGAAGGTGCTGGGGTGATAAGCCTGAGGGCTCACCTGCACATGTTGCTGAAACGTAATGGCTTAGAAAGGCAGTTTGCTGGGAAGGAGAAAAGAAGGTAGCTCTGTCAGCTGATGTTAAAAATGTATCTAAGATTCCATGATAAAATGTGCCCATAAGCCCTCCTGTCATTACTAACCTACAATAATGGAAACTTCCTCCTTCTCTAGCCAAAGATCATATCTTCTCTTTTTATGATTTTTCTTTAATTACAGGCTACTCTTGGTGTTTATGTTAGTCTGATTTCACTTGAGTAAATTTGTGGCATAGGAGAGGGAGGAACACATATTGCATGATATACTTTGGGACTGTATCTATTTGCAACTGTCACTGACCACTGGTACTGCTATCCTTAAAGAATGTGGTACACCAAACACTTTAACTTCTCAAAGAGCCAGTGTAGAATGCCACATTACAGTTTGTTACCATTTCTTCCTTAAACATTTCATCTTCCACAGTTCAGATCTAAACATCTAAATTTATGACACTGAATAGTTTCAGCAACCAATATGTCTCTTTTATATCCAACAAACACAGGTGGTTGAAGCTGTTTTTTGATGAAAACCAGAGGAGCAGTGTTTAATGTCTCTCTCTCCTCCTCTTCCTAGATGCTTCTGAAAAAAATTCAGTTTCAGTTTTTTCAGCTGTCAGATGAGGATTGTTGAACTTTTGAAGATTAATTGAGATGATAGCTGGGAAAGTTCTAAGTGCTATATGGAACAGTGCCATAAAAATGCAAAATCTTGCTGTTATTATCTAGCAGTATTATGCTCTGGTGTTAAAAGAATCCACATCTGTGAAGCATCCAATAAGCATGTAAGAAGGATGTCCTTGTCCACTAAAGTAATATGTTTTACACTTCACAAAGGGTGAAGCAGAATTTTAGAAAATATTTCTTGGGACTTTAAAGTGTCTTAAATCATTTTTATGCATAATTAAAAATGATAACTTTTAGATAATGAATACTGGTAATGTAGGACCTGGGGCTGTCTTCTTTATAGGGTAAAGTAGAAGCAAAATCCTAGGTTAAAATATGCCATGGAGTAACTCTGTGTGTGTGTGTGTGTGTGTGTGTGTGCACAATAAAAAGGAAGAGATTGTCAAATGTCAGTGCTACTATATCTACCTAATTATATTATTTCTGACATATTTATTTCTCAATTAAAGGCATATTTTTTCACATGCAGTTTATAATGTCATTTCGTCATGTGAACTTACTACTATCTTGAGTTTCATAGTATTCATAAGCCGCGTATTTCATGGACCTCACTGCTTCCTGACGTGCCCCTCGTGTAGGAGTTATACTGAAATCTGAGCTACTATCTTCTGTCAACTGGGTGGATAATGCTTTGCTTTTGTTGTGTTTGGCTAGACAATGAGAAATGAAGACTATGAGTTCTTGATCTGCTCTGCCATGGGTTGGCTGAGAGGACCACAAGATACCTCCTCATCCTGGACAGTTTAATCCAGTTCACACAAATGGCATATTTGTCTCTATCATGACTGCTAGAAAAAGGGATTTTAGTAATGTCATATTCGTATATTCACTTACATCCAAGAATTGGGTCTCATTGGCAAGTTCACCAGCATGAAGAAACAATCGGTACTCCTTCTTAGTATTTGAGACAGCTGTCATCGTGAAGGTGCCAACAGGCTACAATTGGTTGAAAACTGTCATGTGACTTGCCATAGGGAACTCTGGCATCACTATTCCCCAAAACCCTTATAGGAATTGTTCTCATCTGGGTGCCATTTAGCCTTTCCACCCCAGGGGACACTTGGAAATGTTTGGAGACATTTTTTTTTATTGTCACGGCTGGGAAGGTGCTGCTGGTTATCTAGTAAGTGGAGGCCAGGGATGCTACCTAACATCCTCCAACGCACAGGACAGCAGCACCCCCCCACCACCACCCTGCCCCCGACAGCAAGGAATTATCAGGTGCAAGACGTAAACAATGTCCAGATTAGGAAAACCTGTCTCTGAGGTAAGGGTTTCAGAGATAGTTGGCACGGTAGGGCGAATGAATCACAAGTCTCAGTCAGATCCATTCCACGTGGGGTATTTTAAAATGTCAAATATGGTGGTGTTAAAGTATTAGTCATAGCATTCCTGTTTTAAGAAAGTCAAGGTATCCATTCTCTTCTTGAGATTACATTAATATTGTTCACACCTCACTACTGACTTTCTAAAATAAAACATTTGGTGTTTACCTCTCTACTTGTTGGTAGTCCTGCAGGGAGGAAGGAAATCCAGAGAAATTACTGGCATGCTATGTTCCTCTTATAGTATTATGCACCTCCATCCCAAATTCACAGGGGGTTGTTACTGCACAAATGTGGTGATTTGTATGTCAACCTTTAATGAGAAGGCTTGTAGAAGCTACATGTCAGCCACACCCAAAATATGCAGGTATTGTGTCAAAGCAGCTGCAGAATAACTGATTGAGTTTCCAAGTTCCAAGGATCATGCCAAGATTCATTCATATTAAGTCAACCTGGGATCTGCAGTCTACTATAAACTAAACTCATTTAAGAAGGGCATCTGTTGTGTTATCTCTCACATTGCCTTCGCCAGGCCTTCCCTTTTTATTTTGAGTGAGGTTTTTGTTTTTGTGTCTTATGACAGCAACGCCTCCTCCATAAAGAACTGAGCCTTTGCCAGTGTTCCAGCCACTTTCTGAATAAATCAACTATGTTCCATCAGGTGGCAGAAAGGGCACTTCGAATTTTCTTGTGGCAGATGGTTTGACACATCTAATTGATATATATTTTTTTCAGATGGTCTTGATATGCTAAGTAATATATTTTTTTCAGATGGTCTTGATATGCTATAAGGAAATGTACAGTATGTCATATTATGAAAAATATCTACTGGCTGAAATAGAAAATTTGGAGTAAATGTTTTGCACTCAGCACAGACATAGTGGTTTTTGGGAGGAAAAACCTCACCTTTATATTTTCAAGTCTTGGTCTCCAGACAGAGGAAAGTTTGCAATGGTACAAATAGACGTAAAAATCTTACCCTCTTTTTTTTATTTTTTTGAGATGACCTCACTCTGTTACCCAGGATGGAGGGCAGTGACATGATCATAGCTCACTGCGTCCTCTGAGTGATCCTCCTGCCTCAGCCTCCCGAGTAACTAAGACTACAGGCACATGCTACCATGCCTGGCTAATTTTTTTTAAAATTTATCTTTTTGAGACAGGTGTTTCACTTTGTTGCCCAGGCTGCTCTCAAACTCCTGGACTCGAGTGATCCTCCCCACTCAGTCTCCCAAAGTGCTGAGATGACAGCCATGAGCCACTGTGCCTGGTTCAAGATTGACTCTTCAGTAGAAGCTGAGTCACATCTTTCCTCAGTCTGGTTAGGTTCTTTTGGAGGTGGGGGTTTGGTAAGAAGCTGTTGCTGAGAGAATTACTGTTGCAGTGCTGTAACAGAGTTGCGGTTCTGAGAACCCACTGGGAGAAAATGGTGTAATAATGCATTAAAGAAGAAGAAAAGAGGTTTGTGAGAGTAGGAGTGATCTTGGGCCTTTTGCACCCCCACACCCCATAACTCAGCACTGTCTAGACTAAGCTGATGGATGGCTCAGACAGCCCCTTCATCCTTCCTGGCCTCACAGATTCACTGGCCTCACCCTGCCCCAGACATACCTAAAAGACAGGGCTTCAAGTCACTACCCTAGAGGGCTTGTTATAATCTCTTAGAGGTCTGGTCCTTATTTATTACAGATAATTCTCAATTTGTAAGAGGGCTTGCTCAATTAACAAACTGGCATTTCCAAAACAAGCTGTATAGGGTTGTTCTATGTAGGTAAGTTCTTTAAAAATAGATCTGGTTGTTGATGTATCCTACTTCTCCCTTTATTAAAATCTCTGCTTAAATGTTGCTATCCCAGGGAAATGGGTAGGCTCCTCCGTCTCTGTCCCCTTACTCTGGTCTCTTTGATATGCAATACTGTTACAACTTGACATCATTTTTTGTATTTATTTGCTTATTTTCTATTCCTCTCCCCTGGACATCCCCCATTCTCTCTCCCCACCGCCAGTGTAAGATCAGAAGGGCGGGCACCAGAGAGGTCTCTCTTGTTCACTATTTTCAGTATTTAGACCACTGCCTGAAGGGTAGTAGGTGAATAAATCTTTTGAATAATTCCTAAGCTTATTGTGACTTTGCGATTGATCTGGATCCTAACTGAGGAATGGGTGACATTACCACGTACATTACGTGATTCAAGAGAGGTGGAGAAAACAGCTGGTGGTTAAGATCTTAGACTTAGACTCGCGCACAATCATAATGGGAGACTTTAACATTATACTGTCAATATTGGGCAGATCAATGAGATAGAAAATTAACAAGTTAGTCTTTCTTCAAGAGTCCAAAATAATTAACTTTGAAAATATCAGCATCCTTGATATTCATGTAGGTTTAAGATAGAATGTTGAAAGAGCTAAGGTTCATACGTCAGCAAAGCTGTTAAGCTGTTCGATAAAACTGAGAATAAAGTCAAATTTTACACACTCCATGACCCTGTTTTTGAATGACAAGGCAGCTGTGCAGAGAGGTTAAGAAACTTGGCTAAAATTAAATAGGAGATTCAAAGCTGATCCTAGAAACCAAGACTCCTGATTCTTATTAAACTTCGGAATTCAAATAGAGCAAATGACTAAACTTCCCCTGCACCTTCAGTTACTTAGCCATTCATAGATAAGAAGTCAGCATTTGGAGGAACTGGCTCTAGGGCTGGCATTGCAGATGTCAGGAGCAAACATTAACTTCTGATTCTGTTAAGTTTGAATTGGAAGTCTTTCTGCAATTGAGGTTTTAGATACACTCCATATGCTGTGATTCTGGGCTTGTTCCAAGCAATTGGAAATTCCTCTGAAATAAATATATATTGGGGGCTTATATTTGGATACAGAGACCAGTTAAAGTAAATTCTTCATTTTAAAGGTTTAAATATGGTTAAAAAACACATCTTCATAAATAATCTTTATAGTAACTTGGTGTGCTCATGTAATATTCTGAATGCCTAGTAGCATTTTACCAACCAAAATTTAAATTACCAACCAATTTTAAAGTTTTAGCTCATCAATAAATTTGCATTAGAAAGTTTTACTGTGGCAGAAAAGAGGGCTGATAAATGATGACAGCACTTTGTCTTATTAAATCCAAATGTTTTCATAGCCCATTGAATGATGTGTGTGGCATATCCTTCTAAAGCATCTACATTTTAAAAATGACCTTCACATCTATAAGCTGGGAAAGCAATTTCTAAACCAGAAAAACAAACCTCACACAATATGAGCTCGAATTTGTTGAGGTGGGAGGTGAGAAGGGAAGAGGAATTTTTGTGGTCACAATCAAGAACAGAAATATGCATAAGCTCTGTGATGAATTACTTGTAGGAAACTTAGTCAAACTCCTGTATATTCAATTTATTTTAGTTTGATATTTTCTGAACTACAGATCCTCAGCTTAAATGCAGCAAGTCTTATTGTAAACTGTGAGTCAATTAAAATTTATTGTCCCAGCTTCTTCTTTTAACCATATTTCGGAACCAAATCGGGCCCTCGAGGACTCATTCAGTGACTCTCTATGCCAATAACATTTATGTTTTTGTAGCTGTAGACAGTGTTTGCTCTTGGAACAAGCACTTGCATCTTACTAAAATGCTTGGTTACTGATATCTCTATTTAACAAAACAATTTATGCTTAATTTATAAAGTTAATTTAAGTTTTACTAGCAAAACTTAAGTTTCAGGAAGTTACCCTAAAAAAGAAAAAGTAAAGGAAGGAAGACAGGAAAAGAGAAGAAAGGAGAAAAGAAAATAAAACATTAAAAAATGGAGGGACAAATACAGAAGGGATATTATTACATCATCAAAACCTAAGTATTAGAAGATTGGCTCTGCTGAACTTGACCCTTGGTTTTCTCTTGCTAAAGGTATACCCTATCACAGGGGTATAAAACATCCCTAGAAAGTTGATTTCATTTAGTCTGTATAAAATCCTAGGTGATTTGTAGACCTCAAGTGTATTACTTTCCCTTGATGATTGCACACCATTTAAAGCAGTACTTCTCAAGTGGGAATGATTTTGTTCCCCAGAAGATATTTGGTATTGTCTAGAGGCAATTTTGGCTGTCACAACTGCGGAGAGGCTAATGTAATCTGGATGACAATGGGCAGAGGTGCTGCTAGATATCCTATAATGCACAGGACAGTGTCACAGCAGAGAATGATCTGGGGTGGAAGGTCCACAGTGCCCTTCTAGAGAAACCTTGCTCTACAAGCTTCCCATCATGTGCAAACAATGGGAGTGGTGACCAAATGTTTCTCTCAGGTACTTTCTACTTTTTCGTATCCATGTTGGAGGGCACATTGCATAGTACAATATAGACTACATTACCATTTGTGAAAAAATGTGCACCAGAATATCCATCTGTGATTAGGCCTCCCAGAATGTGGAACTTCAAGCTATCACAAACATAATGCAGCAAATCGTAAGTCTTGTATGGCTGTTAAAATTTTATTTTCATTTGGCTTCAATTAAACCCTTGAAATTACTTGCCACCATCCTCCCCAGGCTCTAAATTTCAAACATAGCCACTTTAGTTTTGATGTGCTATTTTCACTTTATTAAGACATCATGGAGTAAAATCATACATAGATGTATATCCTTGGAAGATAAATGTATCAGATATTTTAATCAGTATGTCAGTCTTACCCATATAATTTTTTATGTTTTAACATTTTACTTAGCATCATTCTACAAAGGAGTAATGTCCATGTGTGTAGACTAAAATTGTTTTGTAATTTTAAGTTGGTAAAGTACCTACGACATTAATATTAAAGCAGTTGATATAAAATGTGTATTGTTTATGGAGTCAGATGAAAATATAGCATTTTACAAACTCTAAAATACGTAATCCATACAACATCCTATGACATATTTTCTTAATTTTACAGATACTCTAAAAAAGTTTATGCTCAGTGAATCTTACATTTACTATCATTGTGAAGTTTGTAAAAGGTATTAATGTAACAACATTATTAAATAGTAGCATCAGAAAAAAAAGGACATTAGAGAGCAATATGATTTAAGAAAATAAACTATTATGTTTATATTGGCTCATTCACATTTACATATATTATGAAAAACTAGATTTAACTCATTGTCCACTGAAAATGAACCGTATATTTAAAATGCTCAAAATTATCAGAAATCTTTAGTGAAACCTACTATGCTAAGTCCACAAAATAATAAATCATACTCTCACTTGACAGAACAACATGCTCATTTGCAAGCAACAGAGTGTTGTGAACAGCAAAGGTGGGAAATAAGGCATATTTTACACTGGGGGAATGCAGTGGTGAAGGGGACAGGTGGTTATTCCTCTGGACATCTCAGATTAGGCAGGATAATAAAGCAGTAGAAGGATCATAGAAGATGGAGTGACCAGATCTTTCTGGAAGACTCCCAAACGTTCACCCAAAGAGTTTACATTTGACCAAGATGTTCAGATAAGAATTTTACCAGCTACAGAAGGCAGGACAAAAACCCTCCCAAGAAGAAAGACTGTGTCTTTAGGAAGATAGCATGTACATAGTGGGGATCCAATTAAGATTAGTGAGCTTCTGTTGAATGCCTGCATTACACATTTGCCAAGACAATATCTAAAGAAGACAATTACTCTGTAGTCAATGTGTACTGTTTATGGATGCACAAGTTCATGTGAGTTAATCTTCTTTATTTTCAGCCTTATAATCTATTCAGTTTTACATAAACTTATGATTTCAAATTATACTTTGGGTTTACTATTTTTATTTATTGTAATTGATATGACAGGCCCTACTACTATTTTACTAGTGTTGAATATAAAGAGTTCGAAACTACAATAAAGGATTTAAAGAATTTATGAGAATGTGTTCATTCACCTTTTCTTAAATTCCATAATAATTGTTCTGTTTTGAAATTTCACCTAAGTTTGAATGTCTTTTTACTTCAAATTAACTGTGTAAAATGTTGGTTTATTATTCCTTTATTTTTAAAGCCAGAGCAACTTGATATTACTTGCTTACCACAGAATAAGAGAATTTTTCAAATTTCTTTTTATCTGATTTAGTATTAATTGCTAATTTTGAATCGTATTTTGTAGTTAACAGTCAGCTTTCCCTTATAACCTCATTTAACAGATTTGTTATATCAACAGTAAAAGCATCAATTATGGGGAACTGAAAGGAAGAAATGAGCATAACATTTATTGAACACTCTGTTAAGGAGCAGACACTTTGTTTGTCGCTTTATATATAATATAAAACGACAAAATTTCCTAAATAATAATATAAAATTCTCAACAATCTTTATTCTCTTCCTGATTCTTTCAGTGTTGGATGACATCACTTATGGCTAGCTAGAAAATAGATAATACTCTTGAATCTGTGATTATTTCATTATCGGATCTAAACTAATCAGTCTTCTAATAAGCTACCTATTCACAGATAAGGAAAAGTCCCTAATGAGAAGGCTAAATGTTTCATGAATATTGAATAAATTCTGGGCTAAAAAGCTAACTGTTGGCCAAGTGTGATGGCACACACCTCTAACCCCAGCACTTTGGTAGGTGGAGGTGGGTGGATCACTTGAAGCCAGGAGTTAGAGACCAGCCTGGCCAGTATGGCAAAACCTTGCCTCTACTAAAATTACAAAAATTAGCCAAGCATGATGGCACACACCTCTAATCCCATCTACTAAGGAGGCTAAGGAACAAGAATTGCTTGAGCCTAAGAGGGGGAGCTTGCAGTGAGCTGAGAACGCATGGCACCACTGCACTCCAGCCTGAAAAAAAAAATCTGTCTGGGCACTTAACGCTAACATTGGCAAAACAAACAGTATTTATTGACATCTTCTTTTAAATAGTTTAAATCAGCCCCAGCTGTTCTTTTAGAATAAATTGTTTGGGTATCAGATATAAAAATATAAATTAAAAGTTTTCCATTAAAAATAAAAATAAATATATTTACTTTTAAATATATAAGCTCAAGAAACTGTGACCTGGGAGATAATCTGGTCAGCAAGGAAAAGAACTTGTACAGCAAAGGTTGATCAATAGCAGGATCTGGATAAATTAAGGAAACATTTAAAGCCCTGCACCCTGGTTTCGTTGTTGAACTGTTTGAATGCCACTTACTCTTTGTGTGTTTGTAATAGCATGTCCAAAATAAAATGAAAAATAAATCAGATTGCTCCACTTCCTCATGCTTCCCCATAAGAGCAGAAACTGAACCCTTGATATAGTTAAGAGACAAAAAGGAAAAAGAAAGTGTAAATCAAAAACCTGAATGACGCAAGTAAAAAGGCCATAACCTACATTTCTGAAGCTGGCAAATCTTGGAGCAAGAGGCCTTTGTCGTTTCACAGGTGTCTGCTGCACAATGTGGCCAAAATACTTTTCCAAGTTACCACAGTGAGCTAAGAGCCAGAATATTTTGTTATAAATTAGTACAAAGTTAAAGATAGTGTTAAGGTTACCTGAGTAGCAAGTATGTTACACTGAAAGGTTTAAAGTTGTCATTCTAACAATAGAGTGTGTGTGTGTGTGTGTGTGTGTGTGTGTGTGTGTGCAGGCTACAACTACAAACACATCCAGAAGAGCAGAATTCAAGATTTAAGTTTTGCTTACTAAAATAATTTACTATACACTTTTTTCCCAAACACATATCCCCTCTGTGTAAGTTCCTCTGCATAAGTTTTAAACAACATTTTCATAAGATTTACACAGGTGTAAGCAAATAGATCACACCTAATCGAGAAATATTCCGGAAATAGTTTGCTTGAATCTATAACCACATTCTGCATTAGAGAACATACTGTACAAGTCCCAGGCACGTTAAGAGATTCGGGTGAGTGAAGCTCCCGTTGAAGATATGATCGTGCTGCCACTGCAGATACCTCTCGAATAGTGTTATGTCTGTATCAGAACAGCGCAAAAGAGGACTCTCCTTCCAAGTTTAAACAGAAATGTGGCTCTGCTTTTCCTAAAAAAGATTACCTTTCAGTATATCATCATTTTAAGATATTTTGTTAATCTTAATGCTATCCTCTCTAGAAAATAGTGAAGAAACATTTGAAATGAAACGACTCTACTGTGTTCCTTAATACTGATTGAATTAAACCAAATAAATATGCTTCTCTGTCATGGGTGTCATGAACCTATTGGTTTTTTCTTATGACTCTGTTTTAATTTCAGCTAGAGACCTTGGTAAGGCAACAAATATCTGGGCCTAATATTTTCTAATAGGTACAAAGTTTCAGCATAGAAAGGGCTTTCTTTTTTTCTTTTCTTAGTGCCCTTCAAGTATGTGTTATACTTTCAGTATTACTGAAAGTACACTTTTTAGAAATACTGAAAGTGTGTTGTCAGTAATATACTGAATCTGGCCAGCAAGGAAAAGAACTGGTACACCAAAGGTTGATCAATAACAGTATCTGGATAAATTAGGTTATGAAGTATTACTCTCAGTTCTGAAAAAAGAGAAGTAGGAAAGGCCACTGGGAAAATAACAAATGTCTGTAACAGAGATAAGATATTTAATTGAGATTTTAAGATACTGTATTTGCTTTGTCCTATGAATGCAACTTCGTTTAACTTTTGTTAATTCTCTGAGTTCTTAAGAAGGAGGAAGTAGGCCCAATGATTCCATTTGGCATCCGGAGTAGATTTTGTTCAATGCCCCATGTATAAGCCCACTTTTGTCAATATCAAGGGGTAGTATCTGAAACTTTGAATTATGAAAACATAAACTTGGTCTAGGCATATGTAGGTGAGTGCTTTGGGGGTTTAAGTTCACGTTGCACACTGTAGTTTATCTCCCTAATTTCCACGGCTGTCTTTTCTCTGGCTCCTGTATCTTCGATTTGATCTGTTTTACTTCATCAAAATAAACTGTCAACTATTCTTCACCTGGTAGCTTCTTAGGAAGGTTGTGCTCACTGTGTGTTTTTGCATGCTTATTCTTCTTGCTGACGGTATTTTTCCATTCCCTCAGTTCTCTGCACAGTTTGATACATTCTTCTTGATTCTGCAAGCTCCACTTTCTTCGAAGAGCTTCTGGCAGTACTCTCTCTCTGAACAGCTCGCTTGTGCTAAAACACCAAGGAGAAGCACTCAGTTTTACTGAGTTAGCTCCAACCTTATCCCTCTCCTATCCAGGATAAAGTTTCCCCAGTGTATCTGTGATTAAATAAAAATTTGACATTTTAGCTTCCTCTTCCATTATATTTCTTCACACTGGAAACCATTCTTCTAGAACATACAGTTTTCTCTTCTGTGCTTTGATTTATGGCATTTGCTTAGAATATGAGAGTGTTGAGCTGATATTTATTGAGTCCTTACTATGTCCCAGGAAGAAGACTAAAGATTTTACTGAAATTTGTCATTTAGTCCCACAACAATGCTATGAACCAGGACTATTACATTTCCAATAGCAGATGAGGACACTCCGGCATAACAGGGCTTAGAAATGTGTCTCCTAAGTTGCTAATGCATTTGTGTAAAGCACTGTCTTTCCCCCTTGAGCATCACTTAAAATCCAGTGGCATGCTATAAGGTCCAATAGAAGTCTCTCACATTTTGATGAACATGGCCTAAGATTTTGATGATGTGAATCCTTTGAAACATCATCCTTTTCTTCTTATATCAAAAATTGTGTTCATCTTTCAAGTGACTTCACTGAAATTGAGGTCACTCAATTGATAAGTGACCTCCTCAGTCTCTCTAGTGAGGATCTTGGCTCCACGTTCAACATCCACAGTTGCTTTCACTGCTGTCTTACTACTCAGGGTAAGGTCCATGGACCGGCAGAATCAGCATCACATGGAGCTTGTTGGAAATGCAGACACTGGCTATGCACTCAACCTCCTGAATCAAAATGCTCATTTTACTGGGAGTAAGCTATATATAATTTATATGCATTGTGAAGTTTGAAAAGCAATGTAATAGATACTTGTTTATTTCTGTATTTAGTTATTTGCAGTAACTAATTATCACTCTTGTTTGCCTGACATTTTCCAAACAAAAGAGCCAGTATGTTACTTATAATTGCTTCACCCAAAATAACTGGCATAATACTTCCTATATGGTTGACGACTGGTACATCTTTGTTAAATGTATTTATTGAACTAAGAGCAAATTCCATAGATATTATACTTCTATATCTCCCATAACTCATAAAAGCAATATTATTTTCTAAATTATAAGTTCTGGGAATGTAATTATTATGTCTATCTATTTTATATGGTGCTTGCCTACTATCTGGAAGTCAATTCAATGATTAATGATGAAGTGAAACACACAGTAAATTAATCAAGATGATGATTATATTGAAGAGAGTTTTTTAAAACATACTTTTATTTTGCGTTTACTTAGGTAACAAACACCTATAAGTACTTCTGTGCCAGGGAGTGGTCTCAGATCTTTAGAAATATTGACTTACTCACATTCTGAACTTCGATTGCTTGGTCAAGCATAAATCTAGGTTAAATCAATAAAGGTTGATTTGCGGTACCTCTTCTAATTCTAATACATGTCATACCACATCTACTTCAGGCTGCTTTGTTGCAGATGATTAATTAACATGCCATAATGGATATCAAATGTCAATATTTAAGCAATTTTCTTTTTTTATAATTTCAAAATCTTTTCAAATTATTTGGAAGTAAAATTTGCTGTAAATGGTATGCTACTTCCGGTTGGTATTAAAATAGAATAACATCAAAATGTTTAGCAGAAATGCATATTCCATTTCAGAACAGAAATGCCATGAGAAATGGTGTCAGGTTTCAGACTATGTTATATACATATTATTTGTTCTATGCATTGTTCACTTATGTAGACATGGTTTTGTATTCAAAGGGAGGGAAGATCCCAATCAGGTGGACATCACCAGAAGCTATAGCCTACCGCAAGTTCACGTCAGCCAGCGATGTTTGGAGTTATGGAATTGTTCTCTGGGAGGTGATGTCTTATGGAGAGAGACCATACTGGGAGATGTCCAATCAGGATGTAAGTATTTGTGGTCTATGAATTATGAGTTCAGATTAAAAGATCAAGCTGTGCAAGGAAGTGGAGCATGATGAAACCAGTTGGCTCCTAGTTTGTAACATTGAAATAAAATATTTAGTGGCAATGAGACGGTTTCCAAGTCTTGCAAGGATATTAATTGAATTGTTCTTACAGATTTACGTATTTCCCTCAAGCAAGGGTTTAGAAATAAGACAAAAGAAACATTTGTAACGAAAATGTAATGAAATCACCAATAAGATAACCTCTAGATTCTAATACACATTAAAGTTTGAAAATCACTGCTTTACACCATTGAGAAGTACTAATGAACTAATAGTTGCTGAATTTTGCAAAAAAAATTACTATGATTTGGCAGAGACCATTTGAACCACAGTATAACTAAAACTGTATGCTAACTTTGTTCCTATTCATTAATATACGCTTTCTATAGAGAACTATATAACCAAATAATAATTTCTTTATAACACCAGATTTCCTATATCATTTAACATTGCTTTTTATTTTAACCTGAAAAGGATCTTTACATACTCTCCTTTCTTAAATTTATGTTCTTTCAATTTTCCTTTATATAATATGTTAGGCATACATAATTTCTTATTTATCTGATCAGTTGTTATCCTTTTAGGCAACTAAAAATGAGAACTTTTCCCACTTACTTTAAAAATAACCATTTTTGTGAGCTCTGTCCATGAAGAAGTAAAAGAAGTGTCACTTCCTAAGTTCCTGAAAACTTTGCTTCTCACACAGGTAATTAAAGCTGTAGATGAGGGCTATCGACTGCCACCCCCCATGGACTGCCCAGCTGCCTTGTATCAGCTGATGCTGGACTGCTGGCAGAAAGACAGGAACAACAGACCCAAGTTTGAGCAGATTGTTAGCATTCTGGACAAGCTTATCCGGAATCCCGGCAGCCTGAAGATCATCACCAGTGCTGCAGCAAGGTGACACTTTGTGTTTGCTATCTCCAAGATGTTATTTTTTTTACCCCACTCCCCAAATGCATTCTTTGAAGCTTGTATTCCACAGTATTAGAGAGATGTATTTTCCCTTTCTTTTTTAATCCTTAGAAGTAATTATCATGTTCCTTTATAGTAATGATTAAATTCTGATATATGTTTTAACATCCAACTTGACTCTACATTCAGGCTTGTTTAAGTCTTTGGGGAATAGGAATACCAGTGAGGTGTGGTGGCTCATGCCTGTAATCCAAGCACTGTGTGAAGACGGGGCAGGTGGATCACTTGAGGTCAGGAGTTCGAGACCAGTCTGGCCAACATAGTGAAATGCCATTTCTACTAAAAATATAAAAATTAGCCTGATGTGATGGCAAACTCCTGTAATCCTAGCTACTCGGGTGCTGAGGCAGGATAATCTTTGAACCTGGGATGAGTAGGTTGCAGTAAACTGAGATTCTGCCACTGCACACCAGCCTGATCAACAGAGCAAGACTCTGTCTCTAAATAAATAAAAATAAATAAATATACTGAGTATATACCTTTTTTTCACCCTTCATGACTAAAGAAGTCCTGATTCATCTTTCATTTAAAATCAGAAAAAAAAGTATCCAAAATATTGCACTGGCTAGCAAACGCGAATTTTCTCCAGTTAATTAAGCATATATTTGTGTAATCCATATTGCATACCAATTACTTTGCTAGACACCATGGAGGATAAAACTAATAGTAAGATAAGGCCAGTGCCCCTGGACAACACCACAAATGTTAACACTCTACAGCTATAATGCAGTCCTGGACTGCACAAAGTCTATTTTATTTGATGCATAGTCCTCTAGGTTAAGAATCACTGAGTTCTCTCAGTGGTTAGAAAAATGTAAATTAAAGTGCATCTACAAAGTGCAGTGGAAGAAAGAAGGAAGAAAAGATGAATTTTGTCAGGGGCCATATAAGAAGAAATAAGTATTAATGTATTTGGTGCCTCTCAGAGTAATTAAAGGCAAAGCTATCTTGTTTAATAATTTAGATTCCCATTGTACACATAAGAAAAAAAGTTCTTTTACATTTTGATAATGCATTCTCTTATAGGCTTTTAATTTTTCTTTCTTATTTATCATGTGTTGGTACAAGTTTCATGCTTTTAAAAACATTCCTCTTAGCAACTAGAGAGAGAAGCATTTCAGACCTGTTTGGAACTTCTAGCTATGTGCCGACTCAATGGCTTGGACTTGTGAGTTCAGTAATCTTTTGATCGGTACAATGGAGTTTCACCATTAATGATGACTTGTGAGTTATTCTCCCTTCTTTGCATAACCAGTGGCTTCTCAATGTCTGTTCTCAATTGTGTTAGTTTTCGGTCTCACTAATACTATCCTGCCCTGCTGTTTCCATTGCTATAAAGAAAAGTGGCTAAAGCTGACATTCAATGCATGGGACTTCCCTCGGTTTTTGACTTAAGTTATCTGTTTGAAGATCGAGGAGTGTGTGTGTGTGTGTGTGTGTGTGTGTGTGTGTGTGGGTGGGTGAGTGAATATATAGGTACAATACAAGTTTGATTAACCATACCTTGGTATATTTTTGATAAAAAGTCAATCATACATAATACAATGTTTTAAGATATCAAATATCAATGCCCCTCAAATCCACAGTGAATAAAGTAGCAAAATTTTAACATATAAACATTTTTTATCCATTCATCTGTCAGTGGATGCCTATGTTGATTGCATAGCTTGGCTATTTTGAATGATGCTGCGATGAACATGGGAATGTAGACACCTCTTTGAAATACTGATTTCATTTCCTTTGGCTGTATATCCAGAGTGGGATTGCTGGATCATATGTCGGTTCTATTTTTAGTTTTTTTGTGGAACCTCCATACTTTTTTACATATAGCTGTCCCAGTTTACATTCCCTTACATTCCAATACTCCCTTTCTCCACATCCTAACAGTTGCTATTTTTTGCCTTTTTGATAATAGCCATCCTAACAAGTGTGAAGTGATAGCTCATTGTGGTTTTGATTTTCACTTCTCTAATGATTAGTGATGTTGAGCACCTTTACAGAAACCTGTTGGTCATTTACACATCTTCCTCAGAAAAATGTCTATTCAGGTCCTTTGCTCATTTTTTTAATAAGGGTATTATTATTTTTGCTATCTGGTTCTATGAGTTCCTTATGTATTTTGGATGTTACCCACCTATGAGATACATTGTTTGTAAGCATTTTCTCTTCTTCTGTGGATTGCCTTTTGTTTTGTTGTTTGTTTTCTTTACTTGCAGAACATTTTTAATTTGATATAATCCCCATTGTTTAATTTGGTGTTTGTTCCTGTGATTTTGGTGTCATATCCACAACATTATTGCCAAGACCAGTGTCATAGAGCTTTCTTCTGTATTTGCTTCTAGAAGTTTTACAGTATTAGGTCTTCAGTTTATCCATTTTGTGTTGACGATATTGAGTGCACATTATCCTGTTTTTATACAATAGTTGAATACGTTAGATTGCAGAATCATAAACAAGGTCTTAATATCAGTGTCTAAAAATCATAGACTATTTATTGAAGATAGCACTTAGGAATCACTAAGATTGAATTTAGTCCGTAAACAAAACTACCCATAACTTATTCCATAAGGATAAATCTCTATCCCAAACTTCAGAGACTGTATAGACTCTTAGAAGTTCACCTGACAGTTTAACAACTAACAGGATAACAAACCTGTCCTTCCCTGGGCCATATGGCCCTCATTTTGTACCCTGAAGCCATTTATTTTGATCTTTACAGCGTAGATAGATAGTAATCACAGGAAAAAAAAATACGTTCCCTATCATAAAAACGTTCAAACCATTTTCAAAGCTAACTCATGTAATATAATATAATATATGGATATCTCATACCAGTTTCATAGAGACAGGTAGTCTTACTATCAGATCATAATATGTGAGGGTATGTCCTAGCATTAAAATTGTAATATACTTTCATAATTCAGTTTTCCATTCTTATTGAAAATATAAAATACTTTTTCCTTATATAGTTTTCTTTAATACATGAACAAGTTTGATGCATTTTGTCATAAACCATAATTTTAGGAAAAAAATGAGTATTTTCTATGAAAAGACAACCATCTTAATCAACCAAATATGAACATTTGGGCAATTATATTCATATTTTTACTCATTATCATTAAAATGCACAATGGGTTTGATTTTGCAATTATAAATTTATTGTTAACCTCACATTACCATGCAAATATGTCAAGAAGCTTTTTTCTCTTTAGAAAATTTGCTTACCTAGCTTTGGCAATTATTATTTTATCCTTTTCATAACTGATTAAAATAACTCCCTTCTTTAATTTTTAGTGATGTCCTTGCCAAAAGCTTTATTGAGAAAATAAGCCATTAGATGGGAACTTCCAACAGCAAAACAGAAATGCAGTGGCACCTGCACCTCCCCATATTGTCCTTCTGGCCTCTAATTATAAAAGAAAGTGTCCCTCTATTTGTCAGAAGCAAATCGTCTGCTCCCCCTCTCTCTCTGTTTCCCTCTCTCTCTTCTGCATATCTAGGCTTTTTCTTTCTGTAAGATCATTGTTACAAACATATGTTCTATTATGTTTTTTCTCACTATCTTATTCTTATCACCAGGAGAACCTGTTATATATACAACTATCCAGGTCTATCCCAAGAATCTCCAGGAAAAGGGAATGGAGTTTGATGTTTTATAAAAACTCCAGGTGATGTTTTTCTCCTCTGGAAAATTTAGGAGATATTGCTTGTCAAAATTGTTCCTGTTGGCCCCACATCTCTGCCAGCTGCTTCCGTGCTTCTCTAACACCCTTTACATCCAAACTTCTCAAAGAATAAACTCACAAAGTCAATATTCTGAAAATTTATCAATTTTCTCTCCCTAGCCTGATCCTTCCACTGCCTAATGAGTTGAATACACTAGCAGCTACTCATTCACCTAACCAGGAGTTGGAGCAACTCCTGCCACCTCTTTCTTGCCCTCCACACTCTGGTCATCTGGATCAATGAGATCTACCTCTACCCCCTTTCACTGAAAACACCGTTCTCATGGCTGCTTCACCTTCTGACCTGGGCCACTGCAATAGCCTCCTAAGTTGTTCCCTGTTTGATTGCTGTCAAACTCCAAACATCTTTTTGCATAGCCTCCAGAATCTTATCAAAATATATATGATATAGTTTCAGTCACCTGTTTATAATCAATATTTAATTCATGCAACACTTAGAAAAAAAATCTAGTCTCCTTTTGAATGTTTAAAAAGCCCTACTGGCCAGGGTGGAGTGGCTCAAACTTGCAATACCAGCTATTCAAGAGGCTGAGGCTGGAGGATAACTTGTCGCCAGGAGTTGGAGACCAGTCTGGGCACTATACCAAGATCCCCAACTCTACAAATTTTTTTTTAAAGAAATGGGCCAGACATGATGGTATTTGCCAGTGGTCCTAGCTACTCAGGAGGCTGTAGCAGAAGGATCGCTTGAGTCCAGGAGTTTGAGGTTACAATGAGCAATGATAACAACACTCTACTCAGCCTGGGTAACCGAGCAAGACTCTATCTCTTGGAAAAAAAAATTAATTAATTAAAAAGAAAATTTTAAAATGTCTTGCTTGTCCAATGTTTTTATTTATTCAAACAAATCTTATTCAACAACTATTTTTATATAATACAATGAGATGACTATAGCCAATAATACCTTGTATATTTTAAAATAGTTTTTCAAGCACTATTTATTATATATTAATATACATGTATAATATTATTATATGCCAGTCTCCCATGTGCAAGGCACTGGATAGACTCTGAAGAAAAATGAAGAAGACAAATATGGTCCCTGCCCTCCTGAAGCTCACGTTATAGAAAATGCACGGTAAATGACAGGCAAGTACAGACCAGAGGAAGGAAATAAGTAGATGGCCGTGGTGGGCAATAAGGAAGTAGCGGGAAAGGGTCCTCTGAGGAGTTGATGTTTGAGATCTGCAGAACGGGAATGAGCCAGTTGTGTACGCTTCCCCTCACCAAAAAGAATATTCTTGGCACGGGATTAAAAAACTGCAAAAGTCTTGAGATGAGAAAGGGTTTGCAATGTTCTAGGAAGTGGCAGAGAATAATATGACTGAAGGGAAAGTCTGTCATGAACCTGAGGGGATAAACAGAAGCCAGAGCACTTGAGGCTACACAGGCCGTGGTGAGGACTTCGAAACATTTTTCAGATGTATGAGGAATTTATTAAGCATTTGAACCAGAGATGTAAGACGATTTGATTTATAGGACTGCTTTGTAGAGGGAGGAGCAAAAGTATGAGGAGGTGGAGGTCGCTTCAACCCTTCGACTTGTGCCACCTTCACCTAAACAATGCTCTAGCCTCAGTGGCCTCTTCTGGTTCCTTCAGAAAGCAAAAGCATTTCAGAAGATTGTAGCACATGCTGTTTTCCTTGTCTCGGATTCTCCTTTGCACTTTTCTTCCTTTAGGAAGCAACTTATGCATCATGTATGTGTTGAGTCATTCTGTGGCAGCACCAGTGAAATAAAGTTTAACATCGTTATTATTTTTACCGAGCACCATATTCTTGTTCTTCATCGCTATTTTAATTCTGATTTCCATGTTTGTGTGTGCGTGTGTGTTCTTTATAAGTACCCATTTTCTCAATAAACTCTAAGCCCTGTGAGAACAGACACCATACTTCTTGTATTACCAGTGCAGACTGATAATGGGTGCTCAATAAATATCTGGTAAATATATAGTAAATATTTGCAGACATCGTTAGTAAATTTCCATTTCAAAAGATGCAATTTACAGAAAAAAATCCAATGTTTTTCTGTTCTCTGAATAGATATTTTTTATAGGCATTGGTCATATGGTAAAAGACTAAAATTATTTCCCTAAGCAAAACTCTGCATATGTACCTTTCTGTCAGCTCAATTCCAGAAAGACACTCCTAAAAATGTAATGGGAGACTTCAAAACTGAATTTCTGGCTGGTACAAAGCATTCAATTTTCTAAATGATGTAGTTATTAATACCAGTGAATAGAATTGTGTTTACACACATACCCTGTAGTGTTCTTTAAGAAACACTACATCATTCTTATAGAAATGATATTTTTTTTTCAGTCTTTCTGGATTTAGTAAGCTTTATGGTAAAACTTTAATGTTTTTCTTCGTGGCTAAGTACCTTTCAAAACTAGTTGTTTGAATAAATAAATTTGTGGTATATACCGCAATAGAATAAAGCATCATTTCACTTTTCAGCCTTCATTAGAGTTGATGTTTCATAGTGGTATCATTCTCAAAGAATCTTCCATTGAGAGTGTCTCTGTGAATATCATCACTGGAAGTGGGGAAGGTGGAAAAGCTGATGGTCAGAATTGGCTAGATCAAACGATTACCTAGATGCTGCCTGGATGATGAGAAGGGAAGGAAAGTTATATTAAACTTTGTGTTATGCTTGTTTCCTAGTAATTGATTAATTTTTCTAAAAGTGGAGTCCCAGCCACTTGGGAGGCTGAGGCTGGAGAATCGTTTGAACACAGGAGGTGGAGGTTGCAATGAGCCAAGATCACATCATTGCACTCCAGCCTGGCAACAGAGCAAGATTCCGTCTCAAAAAAAAAGGAGAGTAAATCAGAGGAGATGTGAGGGTTTTAAGTTTTGATTCTACATCAGTACAAGGCTACAGATTTTTATTCAATAATAACCTTGTGTGAAACATTATGTTAGGTCCTATGATGATTATATAGGTAACAGATGTCATTAGTAAATTTCCACCCTCAACAGCTTACATTTAAATGTGAAAAAAGAATAATATTCAGAAATACTATAATACACATCAGAGCATGTAATTATTAGAGCAAAAACAGAAGGTGTTCAGGAATCCTGAGGGCAGGTGGGTTTACTTTTATATTTGGAGTTTTGTGGCATTTGTATGTAAAAAGGGACTTTTGGGTAGTGGATGAAATTTCTACAGGCAGTTAAGAGGACAACAGTTGGAGGGAACACGACAGAAGAGGCAAGACACAAAATGGGTAGGATGCTTCCAAATCACGTTGCATAATATAGTTTTACTAGACTATAGGATAAGAAAAGGAAATTATGGGGAAAAAGCCTGATAGATCAGGGATCCCTAGCCCCTGTGCCACGGACTGATACCAGGCCACGGCCTCTCAGGAACCAGGCCGCAAAACAGAAGGTGAACAGTGAGCTCACGAGCCTCACTGCCTGAGCTCTACCTCCTGTCGGATCAGCAGCAATATTAGATTCTCACAGAAGCTCAAAGCCTGTTGTGAAGTGCACACGCGAGGAATCTAGGTTGTGCGCTACTTATGAGGATCTAATGCCTGATGATCTGAGGTGGAACGGTTTCATACTGCCATCATCTCCCACCACACCCTCATTTGTGGCCACAAAACTGGTCCCTGGTGCCAAACAGGTTGGGGACCACTGTGATAGATGATTTGCCAGGTATTGGAAGACTAAGTGTCATTTCTAGACATTTGGACTTTTATCCATAAAGAAAGGGAGCCATTGATGTTACTTAAGTGATATGTTGCCCTGTGAGTATGGAACAGTTCTTTGGCAGCTACTTCTGAAAAGGGCTGGAGGTGAAGGGATTCATAACAGAGAATTAGGATTTCAATATTCTAAGAAAAGGATCTGCTAGGCTAGAGCAGAGAAAATAGTGTGCAAATTCAAAATGTTGTATTAAAGTGGGTTCTATAGGACACAGTAACAGAGATGTGTGGAGTGACAGAGAAAGTTTCGGAGAATACTTCCAGGTTTTGAATGTGGAGGCTTTGAGATGAGGCTTTTTATTGACATTAGTAGGAAGGACAGAAGGAAGAACAGGTCTGCCAGGCAGGTAAGCATTCTTGGAAACAGTCAAGAAATAAATGTTTCAATGCCTCGTGCTTCCATTGTATGTAACCAAGTGTGGTGGCAGCCAATCCAGATTTGCAAGGGGATCGTGGGGCCCATCAGAGACAGAAAGTGGCAATATGGGAAGTCAAACAAGTATGAAACATTCATTAATCTCAGAATGTTAACTCACTGACTGACTTCCACCAAGAGAGAAAGAAAATTCCCTTTGTTTTGAGCTTTGGAGAGTAGTATCAGTTATGGTACAGAAGAATGTGGAATGGTAGGTAGAAACAAGGAAAACCAGGATGAGGTTTAGATTATTGCAGAAAACCACAGTGCAAGGAATTTCCAAAAAGTAGATACAAACTCTGTTATCAAAAGCTGAAAAAGGGAAAGAAAAAAAGAACAGGTAAAAGATTTCCAGTTAAAAAATGGAAGGATTTATAATCCTTTGGTGTATAATCAGTAATGGAATTGCTGGATCAAATGGTATTTCTGGTTCTAGATCCTTGAGGAATTGCCACACTGTCTTCTACAATGGCTGAACTAATTTACACTCCTATTGACAGTGGAAAAACATTTCTATTTCTCTGCATCCTTGCCAGCATCTGTTGTTTCCAGACTTTTTAATGATCGCCATTCTAACTTCCTTGCACACGTATGTTTATTGCAACACTATCCACAATAGCAAAAACTTGGAACCAATCCAAATGTCCATCAGTGATAGACGGGAGAAAGAAAATGTGGCACATAAATACCATGGAATACTATGCAGCCATCAAAAAGAATGAGTTCATGTCCCTTGCAGGGACATGGATGAAGCTGGAAACCATCATCCTCAGCAAACTAACACAGGAACAGAAAACCAAACACTGCATGTTCTCATTCATAAGTGGGAGTTGAACAATAACACATGGACAAAGGAACATCACACACTGGGCCCTGTCAGAGGGTGGGGTCTAGGGGAAGGAGAGCATTAGGACAGATACCTAATGCATGTGAAGCTTAAAACCTAGATGACGGGTTGATAGGTGCAGCAAACTACCACCACACATATATACCTACATAACAAACCAATTTTGAAATAATACATATGACATTGTGAGACACCTAATTATAAAACTGGATAATGAAAAGGCAGAAAAATGAGGATGTATTTCCTTGTATTCAAGTAGTGAGCTACTCTTTTTATTTTTGAAGATACAAGATGTTTATTATTGACAATAGTAATTTTGAAGAGAGATGTGTGTGTGTGTGTGTGTGCATATGTATGTAAGATGAAATAGAGAAATAACTTCTTAATTTCACAGAATTTTCACGATCCAGGTTATCGAATTCTTCTATACTATTGTAAATTGAAAAAATTTAAACTTTTGGCACAAAAAAAATAATTAATATTTTCAAAATATTTGGAATGAGGTTTTAAAGGGAAGGCAATAAAACTCATGACACAAAGACTTAGACAATATATTTAATAATATTTAGAACAAGGTTCTGCAGACTCAATTATATTTAGAAAATTTAATTGAGATGTTTTTAAATATATTGTTTCGTTGCATTTATCACTAACATTGCAGGGATTTACTGTTATTAACTTCCAGCATAGAAAGGAATAAAAAAAAACCATACTCATATTCTTGCCAGCTAATGACAATAAGCAAGTATTAGTAAAAAGCACCTGATCTCTAAGCGTACATAACAGAATTCTTTTTGAGAATAACTGCTGTTTTGACAAATACCATGTCCTGCAAGATAAATCTAACAACTAAAAACCAATCTGCCTTTGTTTCTCAAAATGGCTTTGACCTCAAATTCTGAAACTGACAGGGTGACTTTACTCACTTAACAAATATGATACAGAACCTTTTAGAGGGAGGCAAATATGCCAGATACCCAGGTGATCTCTCTCTCTCTCTCTCTCCTTTCTAATCTTAAAATCAAAGAAGCTAATTTTACCGCAGGGAGGAATTAAACCAGATGTAATGGCTATAACTTCAAAGATTTTTGTCCTTAAGGCCTAGAGCTAATTAAAATAAACAGAATGACCTTATTTTTCCTTAATGTGTCATTTATATACTAGATTCCTGTTGGGAACTGTGTACATTCAACGTTATTTTTAGTTTCTGATGACAAATTAAATTCATTTTATCATATCCGGATTTTTAATTTTAGAAATAAAGAAGATCAAAGTCATTAGCAATCAATATTAAATTGACAAATAAAGGATTTTCCCCCTAAAATACAAGGGGAAACATTTGAAATTTAAAAAAAGTTATAAAATGCGATAAAATTACTATTCTCAAACAATAATAAAATCAGTTATAATTATTAGTATTATGGCTTTAAAAAGTTACTCTTTAGATTTAAAGTATTTCCTGAAACTATTCACAACAAATAAAAAATAATTACAATGTTACAGTATGCATCTTGAATATTATTACCTCCTTCTAGACATAATAGGCATATACTTATTCATTCAAAAAATGTGTATTGTTATTATTTTTGATATTTGAGAAGTAAATCTCTTTGTAAATCAAAAGGAGTCTATTAAGTCAGAAGTGGATAACTAGTGATTCCGAATTCTAACATAGTATTGAAATAAGATTATTATCAGAAGTTATTTTTGGGATTGGTAGTTGTTAATTGAGATTTTTCCCCAGTATCTGGTGCTAATATTTATGCACCTATTTACAGCTAAAATAGGAGTCAGTGGGAAGAAAATATATGTGTAACTATCTAATGCAACAGTATGAAAACCCATGAAAAAATAATACACAAATCTTAGTAGAAAGAGGCAGAAAGAAAGGGAAGAAAATTATTTTTCACTTCCCCTGAGCAAACATGTAATTTCCATGATTTCTTTTTAATGACTGCGGTCTGCGGCCAGTAGGTACTGATTTATGAAAAGCTGTAAAAGATCAGGTGGAACTCTGTAGGACATCGTTTACAGCTGCATGGATTGAAACCTATCTAATTTGTCTAGTAAAAGTGTGAGCTCACGGTGCACATCACCCAGCCTATAAATTTCCCCTTCAGACCTGATGTCTGGGGCTAGGGCTGAATAAACGCCAATGCCTGCAGCTGCTCAAAGGCCCAGATTCCCTTGGTGCGCATGAAGAGACATCACAGGCTCTTCACAGTGAGAGACAAATTCCTATCCATTGATAAACTCTCCAGATGTCCTCTCTGAGGAGGAAAGGAACCAATTTTTATTTGAAATCCCCAGAGAAATCCTGGAAGTGGAAAAATGATACTTTGCAGGGCTGGTTATTCTGAGGTCACTGGCATTAAAATTAGGTCTTTTTTTTTTTTGTCTTGGTTGTGCTTTAATCCAAGTCATAAACAGACAAACTCAGCTGGGATCACTAATCCCTAATCCACACGTCCTGATCTATTTCAATTTGTTTATACTCATTTTCTCTAAACTCTTGTTGAGTCTGACTAAAGTGTTGAGTGTAAAAGTACAAACTGTTTTGAACTGAGAAGAAAGAATTCTGCATTTTGCTATTAGGCACACTTCATAAATATTCTGAATAAATGTCCTGGGGTTTGATTCTTCATACCCACAAACCCATAAATAAAAAAGTATTACTATTCATGGGACTAAAACTTGACATAAGGTTCTGTGCTACAGCTACCGTAGACAGAGAAACTGTGGGTGTGTGTGTGTGTGTGTGTGGGTGTGTATGTGTGTGTGTGTGTGCATGCCTGCAGATAGTTTAATATCTTGTCTCATTTCTAGTTCTCACCTCACTTTTCTTAAAAAAGTCTTCTCATATCATCTGATGTAATGCTATTCTTATCAATTTTTTAGTGGTTCAATGACTTATCCAATGAATCTAATGTAATATCTAATGCTTGCTAGTGAAAAAGCCTATTTCATTCATGATAGCCACGCTGAAACAACCCAAGAATATTGTGTATATTTTGACACCTGGATTGCATATCTGTAATTCCTGGTTCTTAGGAAAAGAATAAAAATACAAAATTTTCAATTATAAAAATAAGCTGTTTTTCTTTCTCAGATGAGTAATTTAAAAAATCATAGAAAGTTGTTTACAAATATGTTTCAGAAGAAAATAATTTATGAAATCTTGTATTTATATTTTAGAGTTTTCTAGATATTGCTAAAGGAAAAAATTCATATTTATACAATAACGCCTAATCTTTGTTTCTTTTTTTAATCTCTGAGAGTTAGTAAAAGTAAACTATATCACAGAAATAGAAATTATAAACTCCATGATTAAAATTTTCAATTTATAATTTGAACTTGTGAAGTAGAAAGAATTGAAGTAACTGAGTTGAGTCTAATGGAGAGAAGGTTGAAGAGCCCTTCACTTTCAACTGCCCTCCACCACACAAATGGCCACCACAGGGAGGGAACTATTAATCTATATTTTCCACAGAGTATGAAAATAGAGGCAGAACCAATGTTGCAATTCTTTTTTCTTAAACTCAGGATTTAAAATGCACTAAAATGTGACTTTTTATCAAATACATTTAATGCATCCCTGTAAAAATCCAGTTAAATAGTCAATTTACAGACTTCTCATATGTTCTAAGCAATAGCATATATGTGTAGGCCGTAATCCAAAATTGTCTGGGCTCATGAATCAACTTTACACTTAAGTAGGTCTTTTGTATATAAGGGAGTAAGTTCAAGAATGTCACCGGAAGTAGTAGAAACCTCTGAATTAAAAGACCTATTTAAGTGTGGGCAGAGTTGGCACAGATTTGCTTCACAGATTTTCTCATTTAGAACATGAACTTATACCACATATCCTAGATGGTAATCAATGATTGCTACTTATATGTAAAACATTTTACAGTTTTATTTCGTGTATATTGTTCATTTTGCTATTTTGTTTCATCTTTTATTTCTAAAGATATTGAAATTAGCCCCTTAGTGAGCTAAATTTATTTCTAAAATAAGGAGAAATGCAAGTTGATATATTAATGTTATTTGTTTTGGTGTCTTCTCACCACCAGTTCTAAACTTTGAATTTAAGCACTTCAAATAATGGACGTCACTTAGACAAATCTTTCATTTCAAGTAGGTAAGAAAAATATGCAGTTCTAGTTTAATACTCCTAATTTTGGAGATTTTTAAATGAAAGATTCTGAATAACTAAAATGGCAAAAAAATTAAAATGTACCTTATTAATTATAAAATAAAGATTAAATCATGATATCTACAGTTTTAATATTAATACTATATTTTATTGCAATAATGAACAAAATCAGAGGCAGCAGAATGGCACATCTGTTTGTAAACATCTGCTGTAGAATCATTGAGAACTTGTAAAAGTTACTGACTATTCTAAGGAAGTCCCTGATAATGGCTACTTTCCGGGGTTGTTATACTATTATGTACATAATATTAGATATGACTAAATTTCTAGTTACTTAAAATGATGGTTAACAAGATCATTGCATTTCCAGTATTATAATATAAATAGATGTTTACTCTGCTACTTTCTTTTTGAAGTTTTCAAAAGTTTGGCCATTTCACCAAAGGTGTTACCTTATGTAAAGTAATGAACAGCTAACAGATAGTGCTTATTATGTGCCAGCACTGTTCTGAGTGCTAACTACATATGCTCATCAATTCTTCAGTTGGTATCCTCACCATCATCCCCCTTTAAAAGATGAGGAAACAGACAAGAAACTCACCAAGGTCACACAAATAGTATGTGGTATAACTGGGATTCCACCCAGGCCTTATGGTTTCAGTATTTATGCACTAAACTTCAGCGCAAAGAAAATTTGAATGGCCACATGATGAAATCGTAAATAGTGTAGGAGAAAATGGGGGAAATGTAATATGAACAAAGTTTCACCTAAATAGCACAGTGTAGCAGCCAAGAATGTGGACTGTGGCATAGAAAAATGTGGGTTTAAATGCCAGCTCTGCCTCTTTTGCCTGAGGGAATTCAGATTTATAACTTAATGCGATTTAGTTTCAGCTTCCTTGTCTGTCTTAGGGAATAGCATCAGTGCCTAAAAGGTTCTATAAAGACTGAGGTCCTTCATGTCTGTGTAATATTCTTAGCATCATGCCTGTCACATTGAGTGCACATGAATATCCAATATAACATGTAAACAATATAAACAAAACAAAATAAGAGCCTTCGTAACTTATTTCTGTTATTGTTATTATTTACCCAAAACTAAAGGCTTTTATATCTCCCTTGTGCCCAAGCTCCCTTCCTTAAGAGAAAAGAAGAGAGAAGTCAATAAATTGTTCACCTAGCGACTGGCTCCAGTTAAAGAACAATTTAAGTCAAACAACAGTTACAGGTCTCTGAGAGCTGATGAAAACACGCCAAAGACAGTTCACCAACAGGCTGCTGCTTCTGGCTCTTCAGGGATGCAAACATTGTCTCTTTCATTTCTTCATGTCTCTTCTGTTCCATTGATTCAGCAGGTCTTGCAGGTGGTCATAGATAGATGGTTAAACCTGTATTTATATAAAATGATCCTAGAAGGAAGTGTCTTTCTTAATGCTAATTGTATTGTGCAATATAAAGCACAATTACAATCCTTCTCTGAGTCTCTGTGTGTGTATATATATATAAAATATTATGTACATACCATGTGTATATATCTAACACATTATATGTAATGTATGTATCATGAATGTGTTACATATATATATATATATATATATATATATATATATATAGTGAACTTCCTGTGGTCTCAAATATGCAAGAATATTTTTTATCAGTCATCTACTTTTTTCATCTATTTTTATTTTTAATGACATGTACAACATTATTCAACTATGTATTGAGTTTATGTCCTGCTGTAAGTACAACCTAGATTGTTCAAACCATTCTTTAGACAGCAACCTGTACAAGGTCTAACAAACATCCAGTGGGAAATACTTAAAATACTGAAATTGAATCTATCATCAAAGCAGGCAGCAAAGAATTCAGTGTGTCCTGCCTACTGTAACTGTATCCTAAATTACTACCATTTTTGCTAATGATTAAACAAATTAAATGTTAATAAAATATGTATGGATATATTTATGTCTTTCACTGGCCAAGTTTCAGTGATTTAAAAAGCACTTGTGGATGGAGAGGGGAAAACTTAGACAAGATGATTACACAGTGTTCCTCCAAGCTGCCAGCTTGAACAGATGAAGCTTTCATGGCAGATAAATTTCACAAATGAACAGGAACACCATATGAAGTCTGGAAGTTCCTGCTGATGTTAGTGTCAAATTTTGACACACAGTAACTCTGCGGACTCCTGATCTGTCTCCCTTTGGTGTTTTCTTTTCTTGCAGGCCATCAAACCTTCTTCTGGACCAAAGCAATGTCGATATCACTACTTTCCGCACAACAGGTGACTGGCTTAATGGCGTCCGGACAGCACGCTGCAAGGAAATCTTCACAGGCGTGGAGTACAGTTCTTGTGACACAATAGCCAAGATTTCCACAGAGTAAGAAAAAAAATCGTTAAGAAGATTGAATGATTCTTTTGAACTTTCTGCTCAATATTCATGTCTTGGCTTGACATGTTATAAATATTAGTGGTCAATCTGAGGTACTGACTATTTCCTGGAGCTGCTAATCAGAGCCCTGGGTCTCCTTGTAGCTCACAGCTTCTGGATTGTTACATATTGATATGTCTTCTTCCCTCAAGATAGGGCCCAGGATAGGTGTCTTTACATAGACCAGATATGACCTTCAGATCAACCAACAGATTCACACCCATACCCACACTGCAAACCCAAGTCCCTAATTTAAAACATAAGTGTACATAGATTGATGATGAGTGTATTTCTAAATTTTGTGATTTTTCCATTATTTTTACTAAAGCTTAATATCTGTGAATAAGGAAAATTGAGAACCAAGTGGATAATCTGGCATACAAGGAAACATATTAAAGTCTAAAAGTAGTTTTCATAGCTGCTGAATAAACATAACATCATCTAGTCATTATTGTCTACTTGGTGAAGGATATCATGCTAGAAAATGAAGTTATGTTTAGGTTTAAGAGAGGACTTTTGAGTTTTCCTCAAGGTTTATTGCCAGATAAGAAAGAAAAAATATACATCATAATATTAATATTAATTGATAGTTTTATGTGTTAAAAGCCAATAATAATCAAGTATAATATGCTGTATTTTGTTGACAGTAATCTTTTTGTAACAGGAATCTTTTGATATGTGAAACACATGGACTCAAGGAAAGGGGGTGTATAAAGAATCAAGTAAATCCAGTGAATGGTCAAAAAAATTTAATCCTTATTCACAAAGTAGGGTGTTTGAGAATTGATAAATTAAGAGTTGGAAGTCACATTCTTCATCTCTCTGAGAATCAATTTACCTCACTTACTAATGTGACTACAGAATTTTTCTTTTTCTGCACAGTGACATTTTCTGGATTCCCATGCACATAGCTAAATACTGGCTTTCTCAAATCTTGGTCATATAGCCTCATAGTGCCATTCAACTGACTAGGGTCCGACTCTTAATTCTAAGTTCCTGGGACAGAAAGTATGATTGGCTCAGTCTCACGTGTACATTGGCACCTCCAAAGTCATATGTTTGCTGGTATCTAGTCATTTATCTTCAAAAGAAGTAGAATGAGGTAGTATGGACTTGGCTCTAGGGACCCTTTCCTGAAGATAAGATGGAGAATTGTCCCAAGGAAAGAGGTGTATACTGAATAGTACACCAAAAGTTTTCCAGAATGTTGTAACTTGCATGGTCTATTGGGAAACTGTTCATCTTTGTGTCAGTCTTCCTTTGATCTTTATTAAATTGAATATACCCCTTAGTCCCCTCAAGTTTAAGTATTATCGTCTCCCACTAATATTTAAATATTTAAATGTTTTTGAATTGCCATCCTGTCAATCATTCAACATCACTGTGAAAATTACAGATTAGATGACAAAAAAGAAATGTGCCATGTAATTAATAGAGATACAAGTGTCCAACAATCATATAAGTAAGTTTATAATTTATGATGTAACATTACAATCAGAAAGACATAAAGCCACAGAAGGACTTACAGGAAGAGTTTTTTATTATTGAAGGAGAAGGCTTGCTCTAAAAAACGTGAACTTACTCCAGTCTATTTAACATGCATCGGTGTTCCCGCTCAAAGTGGAATGTGGTATTTATTGAATAGACTTCTGATCCAATTGACAGTACATTTTGGGTTTCTGTGGTACTTATTTTCATCAGATACAGTCTCAAGACATAGTCAGGTATTTCTATATTTTGATATATCCTTATTTTAGTAATATAAATAGGGTTATGATATACAAAACATCTACTGGAGAGCACAGAAGCATAACAAAAAGCAAACACGAAGTTGAACATTTCCACACCATTGCCAGATTTTCAAAGGCAGTTATGCAAATGTTTATTCTCAATAAAATATCAACACTCACAACTTTTAGATATTGAAACACTGTATTGAAATGTATGAGGGAGAACACTGTTAATAAGATTAACTGCTAGTTTGCAATTTAATTATAGTCAGCCATTAGAAGCTAAAAATGTGATAAGAAAGCTATTTGCTTTAAGAAAGTGAAATGACAGCATTTGTCATACTTCCAAGTTGGCGACGTTACTTGTGTCAACAATACCGTGGCGGACATCAAACTCTTTTTGGCAGGTTGGAATATTTTTACTTAATTTGTTATTAATTTGTTATTATTTGAACAATCCGTGAATATGCATTCAAGATGAAAGCTGACTTTTCATGAAAAATAACTTTTTCAGGTTGTCCTTCACATTGAGTCAGGTGGTCTTGGATATATATGTGTTGCACTCACCGCAATATTCCTTCTTCTGTCTTCTCTCCTCGATTTAGGGACAATATAGGATTAACATCTATTTCCCTAGCTCTCCTTGAAAGAAGACGCATTTTTCCCTGAGTCTTCATAGTATCATGCATATCATGTTCTCAGTTTATGTCACAAAATGAGAATGTATTAAACATCTTTAATATACTGATTATTTGGGCAAATATCATAAGGCAACATTTGCACCATAAATGCTATAAAATATTTAGCTAGATGTTTTATCTTTCTTTTGGGGTCTTGGGCTTATTGTTTGAATTTGATTTCTTCCAGTCTCTATTCGTTTGTGCCATCCAGACTCAATTCAGAAATGACTCGCTTGACCAAATAACTATAGAGATTCTCCTAGAATAGTTAAAGATATGTAGGATGAATCTGTTTTTTTTCCTTCCTATTCAGGCTACCAAAGTACAGGAAAAGAATGACAAAATTTCACAAATACATATTAATTTATTTTCGTTAGTTTAGAGGTTTCATTGATATGTAAGCTTCTCAAGTTATCTAATTTTCAAATGAAGCCCAGAACATGTGGGATTTTATTTAATAAATACATATTTCAAAATATTACTTCATAGCCTAACATGGATTTAGCAAGGTTAAAATCAGAAAGGAAGAGAGAAAGAGAAAGGGCAGAGTGACTGTGACTGTGAAACTTGTGAGAGAATTAACTGTGTGGAACGAATATTAAGCAGATTAATTGCTACATGTCATTATCCTGCACCCTTGGATGCCATTTTCCAAGTGTCATCACCTATCCTGCTGCCTTTGAAGTACCAGATAACACATTAACCTCTGGTCTCAGTCTGGAGCTGCTCTTCAGCCTTAAACTTTTCCACTGCTCTTCTGAATAGGATAGTCAAAAAGAAATGAGCACACACAGAGTGTTCTGAGACAGCAGCAACTGAGTGTTCCAATTTATTTTGGACATGGCAGGGTAGTGGACAGAAGACATTTTGGCTAGAATAGAGAGACTGGAGTGTGTTTAAAAACCCTAGCTAAGGAATAACCCAAATGGATAATTCTCTTTTCAAAAATCCAATATAATCCTTTGCATTAAGAAAAAAAGTTTTATATTATATATATGATATATATAAATATATATGATATATATGATATATATAATATATATTATATATATGATATATATAATATATATTATATATTATATTTATGTCTATAAATATTTATTTATATATAAATAAAAAATAAATATATATATAAATAAAAAATATATATATTTGCTTATGTTGTGTTCACAGACACAGAATGTAAAACAGCTTTTGCAAAACATTTATTGAGGAATACACTCAGGAGGTGCATCTGTAAAGAAGTGATGAGGAATGTCCCAAATGGACCTGTGAATTCAGCATCACATTTTTTTTTCCAGCCACTTGGTGATGAGTGCTTCAGTTCAGAAGGAAGATCAGGGCCAAACATAGCATGAAATATTCAAACTATGCTTAAATGTCTCAAAGAGCTCGGGCAATTACCACATTGGAATATACGCTTTTTGTCTGTTTTCTTTTTTACTTTCCATGACTATTATTTTAAGAAGGGGAAAGGGAAGAGACAAAGGACAAAAAAAAGTCATCTTTTCATAAAACATGTGATATGGTATTGGAAGAAAGATGAAAGAGGAAATACAAAAAGTGAGAATCTATTGATTTGCTTTCCTATACTTGTATCTGTCCTGTTTTCTGGGTCTAGACTCATAAACTCACTTTGCTATAGTATGGGGATGAGTGGAGAAATGTTTATTCTTTATTTTAATGACAGATTCATGGCACATTGATTAAAATCCTATAACACACATTCTCAAAGGCGGGGATCAACAGAAGCAGCATACATTACTGTAAGTGAAGGGTTTCATCATTCACAGTTATGCTAAGCGTGGCAAGCGTCACATTACCATACATCCCCAGTAGCCTTCCTGAGGAAGAGTATATTAGATAGAACCTAAGGCAAGACCCAAGCTGTCCGTTGAGGATTTATCAGCCCTTTGACTGTCAGCAGGGAGGGAACCTGCAGATCATCAGGAACTTTCCCAGCAGATGGTAGGAATTCAGTAGAGTCTTGGTTAATTAAATGTCCTGATGCTTAAATAACAAGTGCATTTCTTCTCAAATGGTAACCTATTGTCTTCTGGAACACCTTTATGGCCGTGGAACCCATTTCTTAAGAAATCGATTAATCCATTTCTATGTAGTTGAATTCCCAATTTTTTCTTTCTTTATGCTCAGTACAAAGAAACCCTCAGAAACCCTCTCTCTCTCTCTCTCTCTGTGTGTGTGTGTGTGTGTGTGTGTGGTGTGTTCACATGTGTGCTTTTTCCTTGCTGTTGTCAATTTTCCTGGCTCTCCTTGCCAAATGGTACTTTACGCACTAGTCAACTTTATCCAGAAAAAATATATTTTGTAGATTTAGTAAATTTATATCGAGCCCACTAACTGGCAGCCATTGTTTAGGTTGTTGTTGGTAAACAGACTACAAAAAAAAATTACTGTTCACATGGAATTTACCTTCTTGTGGGACAAGACAAGGAATAAGGAAAATAAATCAGAAAGAAAGTAAACATGCTAGATGGTAATAAACGCTTTGAAAGAAAATGAAACAAGAAAAGAAAATAGAAAGTGCAGATACAATTACAGAGAGGTTTTAAAATATTAAATAGGAGTATTGGGGATTCATTCATTCATTCATTAGAGGGGGATGTGTGAGCATCCCTCAATCATGAAAGAGGTGAATATATGAACTAATTTCTTGAAACAAGAATACATAATGAACCATTTGCATGTTACCTATATTTTTTCCCTAAATTAAATTCCTTATGTTTTTATAATCTGTATTTTAATACCTACTTTCCAACTTTAAATTATTACATATTTAATAAATAGAGATATGTCTTTGTCATTTTTTCTACTTTAAAAGAATTGCGTACTTTAATGGTATTATTCCAGTTATCTACGGCTGCACAGCAGACTGCCCCAAAACTTAAAGGCAAAAACAGCAACGTGTTTATTACATCACAGTGTTGTAGGTTATGAATTGGGCCAGAGCTCAGGTGGGTGATTCTTTCTGCTCCGATGATGATGTTGACAGAAGCTTTCAGCTGACAAATGGACTGATCTGGTCTGGAGGCCTGGAGATGCTTTCATTCCAATGTCTTCCTTGATGCAGTTAGCTACATAGTTGGTCTCACCTGGGATTATAAACCAAAGTGCTTACATGTGGCCCTTCCTGTGCAATAATATCAGGTAGTCAGACTTTTTATATGGCAGGTCTAGGGCCCCAGTGAGGATGTCTCAAGCGGTAAGTAGAAGCTGGCAGTTTCTTAAGACCTGAGTGAAGAAAGTGAAACAATGTCAATTCTGGCATATTCTGTTAGTCAAAGCAGTCTCTGAGCTGGCCCAGACTCAAGGGAAAGAGATAAAACCCCACAAAGAATATGTGATCATCACTATTAATTTCCTAAGGCTGCCATAAGAAATTACTACAAATGTATTGGCTTAAACAACAGAAGTTTTTTTCTTACAATGCTGGCCATCAGAAGTCTGAAATCAAGGTGCAGGCAGTATCACAATTGCTCCAGGCTCTAGGGGTGAATTCTTCCTTGTCTCTTCCAGCTTTTGGTGGATCCTGGAATTCTCTGGAGTGTGGCAACATAACTCCAATCTCTGCCTCCATTTGTACATTGTCTTCTTCTCTGTGCTCTGTGTGTCCCATTCTCTTACAGGGAAACTGTCGCTGGATTTATGTATCACCCTAATCCAGTAAGATATTTTCCCAATCCCTACCTTAATTACATCTGCAAAGACCCACTATCCAAATAAAATCACATTGTGAGGTTTGAGACTGACAGAGATTTCGAGGAAACACTATTCAACCCACTGCAGCATCTATATAGTCTTCTACAAGATGGTGGAATAGTCAGACGTAACACAGATGATGCAAATATTAGAAAATGAGGTCCACAGTACTAGAATATATCATTGTGCAATTGCACTAATTGAAAATGTCCTGCTTACTTACTATCCAAGAAACGGATTCTCATATTATTTCCTTTTTTTACAGTGACGTGAAAAAGGTTGGTGTCACGGTGGTTGGGCCACAGAAGAAGATCATCAGTAGCATTAAAGCTCTAGAAACACAATCCAAGAATAGCCCAGTTCCTGTGTAAAGCGCTCCTTCTGGAAGAAAGTGGTGACTGTGGAAGGTGCAGCATCACCCTGCAGACAGACGGTAATGCTGGAGATGCTGGTGGAAGTTCCAAGTCCGATAAGACACTCAAATATGAGTACACATGCCTTAAAATGGAATTTAAAAACTCTTTATTTTCCCCTATCATTTAGTGGATGGGTGGGTGGGGTATTTTTTTGTAGTTGCTTTTTTGAGTATTAGTTAATGGATTAAATTAAATTCTTCAGAGTGAAATGGTGAAGAACTACATATAGCCACGGATCACACGCTGACTATCATGAAAACAAAACAAGTGAAATAACAAAATGGACATGGTGGCTGTGTTTAGTTTCAGCCACAAAAGAAAAGACTTGTAATATTTTTATATACAGAGGAAATCTGTAACAGGTATTTTGTTTCTTTTAAAGCAAGCAAAATAGAGGAATTGATACCTCAAACTATCTGGCCATATTTACCACCTTATCACTGCATTACTCCCTTTTATCTGTTTAAAGCATATAGAGATGAAGTTTGTAGTTGTTTTAAGTACCACACATTTTTAAATTGTTAGCTTCTTTAAGTATATCATGTAAAGAAATGTCTTAATTTTTGAAAAAAGTACATATTTATTTTCTTTTGGATTGTTTTTATTGTTTTCTATTTATGTCTTGATGATTTAATTTGGATTTGTTACAGCCAAGTGCCAAATGCTCTCTCAAACTGTCAGCAGTTTAACTTGATACAGATAATGATGGGTTTCTTTCCGATTTTTTGAACCATCCACTTACATATATTTTTAAAAATGAAACTTTTTTTCCTGTTCATACACTAACTACATCTCTCCTAGTCTGTTATCCCAATCATTCTTTTCTCTCCATTTATTATAAACTGTATGCTCAAAATTTAGTGTAATATACTAGCTTGTCTGCAATGGATTTTCAACCAGATAGCATACATTTCCTGCTCTGGTGCTTAGAGACCATTAACTCCCTCCATTAGTGATGGAGCCGTGTTAGAGCTTCCGAGAATAGCTACACTGGAAAGAATTGAAATCCTATATAGATTGCTACACTAATTGGCAACACAGCCTATAGGCCAATGCATGAGTCAAAAAAAAAAAAATCACTTACTCACTGGCTTTGAAAAGTCATTTACTATTGTTGCTTAAACTTGCTCAGCTGTTTATAGAGAATGATGATAACAGAACTACTCCTCTGTATCATTGGAGTTTAGGTCAACTAATTAAACATTGTGACCATTAGTACCAGGTATTATTATCTTTAAGAGTCTTCCACTTCAATGCACATGATGCAGTTTTGGTATATAATTTAGAAGCATTGAACTTCCTCAAATTTACTGGATGTAACATTTTTATAATAGTTGGTCATCTAGCAAATGCCTCAAAATGCGTAGGCAGGAGAGAGATTTCTCATCACAGGGATATAGACTTACTGTTACATAAAGGCTAACTTTGAGCTTGCTCAGTAATATTCGAAAAGATGTACCTGGTGGGTATCTAGCTACTAATATATTCTGAAGCAACATTTTAGCTGTATTGATACTCTTTCTAATGCTGATATTAACTTGAATATAAGAAATGTGTACATCACAAGAATAGAATGGATAAAACAATGCTGCAAACTTAATGTTCTTATGCAAAATGGAATGCTAATGAAACACTGCTAACAATCACGAATCAAAATTCACAAGTGCTAATCTGTTGTAGGTTTATTGTAATGAGACAGATTGTGCTCCTTCAGATACAAGATTGTTTCTCAAATCTTGGCAATATTCCTTAGTCAAATCAGGCTACTAGCATTCTGTATTGGATATATAAGAGCATGAAATTTTAAAAAATACATGTGTGATTATAAAATTAATCACAAATTTCACTTATATCTGCTATCAGCAGGTAGAAAACATTTTTTTAATCAAGTATTTTGTGTTTGGAATGTTAGGATAAGATCCGAATATGATTTCAATCTAATTTTTTCCCAGACTAACATTCACTTTTTTAGGTACTATTCTGAGTATACTCAACAAAACCTGTGCACTTCATAAACTAATAGTTGAGGATTGCTGAATCTATTTCACTTATTTTGGCTGTGGTTTCCATTTGAAAGTACAGGTTGTATACATCATATACTGTTCTTCATTTTATTAATATTTTTCTACCTTACCTCTTATAGATTTATTTTACACAATTCTTACCCTGTATATATGTAAACATAAGTGTACGATTCTTAACCATGGAGTAGAGGTACTAGAATTCTTATGGCCATCTCTTTGTACAGGAACTGCATTGACTTTCAGTAAACATAAAGCCACAACTCCTTCATAATGTTATGTACCATATGATCTGTTTTGTATCTTAAATATGATTTACAGATATTATTTATTTCTGGCAACTCAGTGTATGCTGTGCTAAGTATCAATCAAGCCATGTATAAATGTGATATGATTGACAATATGTGTTTACTTTAAACTTGTCTTTTCAAAATATTCCTCAGTATATGTTGTACAATGTAGATGGCCTCTTACTAATGTAAAATGATTTGTAGTGGAAACATTTATATTTTTATAATAAACATAATGAAAATATTTTTTACAGATTGGAATACAGAAGTGGTCTTTGAAGTTTTTTAAAAAAAATACCTATATAAATATGTGCTTATTTAAAAGCAAAATAATGAAATTTATAAAGTTACAAAAATATGCTTCTGGGTTTTTATTCTCCATTAATGAGGAGGGATTTACACTGTGCAACTCACATGTTTTTGGTCTAAATCTCATTATGAATAAGTTGGAAAAATAATCAGTAAATATTATTTCAAAGTAATAAATGCAATTGTATTAGGCAGTTCTCTTTTGATTACAAATAAAAAGAAACAAATAAATTGAGTTAATGTTTAAAAAGAAAATGTTTAGCAAAAGTGACAGAATTATCCAGGGATAGTCTCCCTAGCTAAGAGATCAGACACAGATTGAGCCAGGAATTCAAACAATGTCAACAGGGATAAATCTCTCATTCTATGTCTTCTTCCCTTGGCCCTATTTTTCTTTCAACTGGGTTAATTTGCAAGCTATATCTTTCTACAAGGTGAAAAATACTACTATCTTTAATTCTACATTGCAATTCCTATGAAAGAATTACCATCTCTTTAGTTCCAACAGAGATCATGAGGCCTTTCTTGGGTCACAAGCCCTATCATTTTGGGTTGGAGAATGAGTCTCTTAGATTGGCAAGTACTGACTCCTATGCTTGCCCTTGGAGATAGTGTGTGGGGTTATATGACAGTGATGCTCTTCAGATATTAGAGGTGTAAAAGTAGTTTATGATCAATAGAATGTCAGAATACTGTTTATGACAAATGAAGAAAGGAATTCTGGCCAGGCCAAATAGAGCAAGTAAAAATAGAAAGAAAAAAAAACAGTACAACTGCAAACCACATGCCAAAGAACACCTGACACTTTGTATAATATAGGTCCCTTGTCATTGCATTCCACTTAAAGAAAATGATTATATATGAAAATTGAAAAAAAGCTAACTTAAAAATGTGCAAAATAAAATAAGCGATCAATATTCCCACAGGGAAGGAAGTGGTTAGGAAGAGATTTAAAAAACAGGTCTGATTTGTGCTTGCCTTGAAGGAGAAATAGTATTTGGTCAAGTTGAGTGGAGTAGAGAATACTTTGTGAGCAGGAGATTAGTTAAGGGGAAGAGAAGAGGTAAAGAATATATTTGTTAATTCAATAAATACATAGTAGCTATTATCATGAGCCAGCTGTTTGGCTGTCATCATGTACAACTTACACCATTAAATCTTTTGCAACATTTCTGTGAATAGAGATTAGCTACTTTTATGTGAGAAGGGAATCTGTGCTCAGAATGTCCAAGTCACCCTCCCAGGATTATCCTAATATGTAGATGATAAACATTTCAGACTGGAATATTCCTGTCTGTGCTCTTGCTATCATGGGTTAATTACTATAATCTCCACGATGCTCTGGGGACAGTGACAATGACAATTTGCACAAGTGGCTTGGGGGAGACTAGGTCAAGTAGACTATGTGATGTTAGAAATCTATTTTGATATTCTGTGCATGAAGCTATGCATTTACCCCAGATGGTGGTAATAGAAATGTGAAGAATAAAAACCATACAAAAATATATAAAAGAAAAAGGATTAACAGAATTTACCAGTTTGTTCTGAGAATTCTTCAAAAGATAGAAATCAAGTAAACCAAAAATTTAGGTCCTGAGTGTCTGTGGAAATGATGGCACCATTAGTCAAACTAGAGAATAAGGAGAAGTCAGCTTACCATCATGGCTTTGTCAAATATATACTATATGTCAAACTTTACTAAGTAAGTATTGGGGATGAGAATCTGAAGCTTTAGGAAAAAGAATTCAAGTGTAAAAATTTATACGGAAAGATGTCTCTGGAAGTATGTAAAGATCTACATTACAACTATGTATTTGTTTTCTATATAGACATGTATTTTTCTTAGGAGACCTCTTAGGTTAATGCTAGCTATGTAATTAAGTCCCCAAATATTATCAACTTCAAATAATAAAAATATGTTTTTTAACACAGAATAATCCAAAGTAGGTGTTTGCCAGATGCCCTTCTTTGCAATAATTAGGAGCCTATACTTTCTGTATCTTGAGGTCTAAAGCCTTGAAATCCTCTACTTCCAGCCAGGAAAATAAAGGAAAGGATCATGTAGGGGGATTTTATGAGCTCTTTTTCTAAGTAGTACATACCACTTCTTCTCTGGTTCCATTGGCTAGAACTCAACCACATTGCTGTACTTAACTTCAAGAGAACATAAAGAAAGTATGCACCTAAATAAAAATGGAAATTTCTGGAATTCATATCACAATCTCTGCCACAACCTCTTTTAACATAAATAATATGTCAGAGGCAGATTGTTCTAAAAACCTTATTAGAGAAACATCAGTTTCTTTCTAACTGTACCAATTTCTTTTTCTCTACAGACAACCATTTTTAATTCTTTTCTCTTATTACATAAATCTAATACTTCTACTAATGACACCTGTCAGCTATATGAGTACACTGCTCAGATCTCCTTTCAAGAGAGCTTATTGCAGGAAAGCAGTTAGCTGACAACTGTGAGCTGCTATATTTTCAAAATTCCCAGTATATTTTAGCAGGCCATGCTCTACCTTGGTCAGTCAGGGACTGAGTATGATGGAAGTACTAAGGCCAGACGATTTCTTCTCAAGTGGAAATCCATTTGATAAGCAGTCTTGTATCTCATGTTCTAATCATCCTCACTGAAGCTCGCTCAGGTTTACCATGCAGTCTGAGCTCCATACTATTCGATTTTCCTTCCTTCACTCTCTCCTTTTATAGGTGTCAGAACTGTATTTCTATCTGAAAGCTCCTTGCACTTTCTTTTAAACCCTGTTCCAATGCTTCCCAGGCATTTCTAGCAAAACTTATTTGCACGTTTAATTCTTTCTGTGTCTGATTCTTGACGATCTTAAGCTTAGATGACTCTCAAGTTGAATTACTTGGAAAACTAAAATACATCCTTTATTCTTCTCTCTACCTTTTCTTCAGTGTCTAACTGATCCCCTAACAATGGAATGCTCACTCTCATCACTTTTCTCTATTGCCCAGCAGAATCTCTGTTTGATCCTCATTACTTTGAAGGAATTTCCTAAATCGTGCCCCTGATTCCAGTCTTGATATCTTCAACCTACTCTTCAATATGCAGCCGGACTAACATAGCAAAGTTAATATTGTAGTTCCTCCTCAGGAGGCTTGGAGACTCAAATGCCCAGGGGCCGGGTGGGTTATATTAACGAGTAAAGCAAGTGAAGAGTATGGTGACCCATAAAAGTGCCTTTTCTTCCACTGTAAGCAAACTTCTCAGGTTTAAGGCAACACAAATCCAGTGTGAATTTCTGGTTTTTCTTTTTCTGTTTTTTCAAGGTCTAAGAAAACTACGTTTTTTTTAAAGTTTTTGTGGGTACATAGTAGATGTATATATTACTTCTTGATTTTTCAAGAGAATCCTTAATCTGAGTCTTTGTGAAAATATTCTATATATTTAAAATATGATAAGCTACTTAATTATGAACACACACATACTGAACTTTGCCTACAGTGCCAACTTCTTATTTCTAAAATACAGACTACTCTCTGGTATTGGCACATGAGACCTATCTTGAATGAAACCCTGCTTCTCTCTTTATTTTCTGGTTGGCCTGCTACCTCCTTACACTCTCCTTACAACTGCACTGACCCACCTGTAGTTCTCTGAGTATGCCACACTTTTTTAATGCATCATAGCCTTTGACCTTTTCGATCCTCTGTCTAGAATCACTTAGTCAATTTCTTCTCATTCTTCAAGGCTTCTTATATCCCTAACACTGGGTTAGGTCACCTTTCTTTTGCAGCAGTAGAACCCTGTACTTACTACTGACACACACCATCTTAACCAAAATTACCTATTCTTTATCCCCTATTTTTACTTCTAGCTGAGGACACCTTGAACTGTGGCTTGAAAACCACTGTTGCTGCACTGGTATATGATAAACAAAAAACGTTTTTTGAGTTGAATTAATATATCAAAACAATGTTTGATAGCATCATAAATGGTGATGTATCTGATTATTTTTTTCCCCATAAGAAAAAGCGTAAATTTCCTTCAGGTCCATAAAGCTAGTTAACGTTCTAGTTACATATCTTGGATCATTGAATATACTGATCTCTGCTAGAACTGGTTCATTTTCATAGAATTTTGTGGACTCATTTCATTGGTCTCAATGCTCCCATTTTTCTTAGTGCAGTTAAGTTGTTTAAGTAGACCCTTGAACCAGAGCTTAGCTATAAAAATTTAACAAGGCAAATACCAAAGCTTTTCTGATCCTTTCTCTTTTCTCACTATGTACAAATAACATCAACATGCCTACTAAAAACTACCCTTCTTATGAGGCATCTGGGATGCACATTCTATTGACACACAGGCTCTAGATCCAATTTGAGAAAATAAGTGGTAGAGTTAAATGTGCCATAAAATGAAGAGTTTGGAGGTTTGTAGAAGTCATCACCCTTAAATTCTCTGGGAAAACTTTGTTATATGTTCATGAAGAATAGTCACAATTGGATCACATTTTCCAACAAGGTGAGCTATCAACTTTCCTGTTTGAAGAAAGATAATTTTACACTTTAGTTAGAAATAAAGTGATGCTAGTAATAGTAATAAGAAATAAAAGAAAATAAGATGCTTGATATGCATAGTACATGTATGTAAACACACATATAAATTTTAACTTTTCTAAATAATTATAATTAATGTTCATTGAACTTTTACTATGTACAAAGCCCTTAATATAAATTATGTGATATATTTTTTCTATGAGCTTTATGAAATAAGTATATTGTTATCCACTTTATAGGTTGAACCTTAGAGTAGCTGATAATCACACAAGGTCATACAGCTAGAAAGCGGAAGAACTGAAGTCAAAATCAGCTCCAGAACTCTTGTTCTGAACTATTATACTTTATTAACTGTCAGTAAAATATTACAACTGGAGGATAAAATCTGAAGGACAATTATAAAATGTATTCTGGAATTAAGATCTTGAGTAGTCTCTATTTTCCACTTTTCAATGTGCGTATTGTAATTCAGTAACTCTGCTAGTAGAGACAGAGTTCTGCAGAATCCTTTGATCATTACTACCATGGTAGAGGAAGAAACAGGCAGTTATCCTTGGTTTCATTTCTGAGAACTCCGTTTCAATAGCATGAGATTTGCTTGATGTAAGGTGAACCGTTCAAGCAAACATGTTCCCTTGAACATTCAATAATCTAATTTGGAAACACCAAATACCACAAAGAAAAAGTAGGACTCTTGTGCTATTTTCTGACAGTTTTCCACACCAATGATTTATGAAAGTGTGTTAAATTTAGGATGCTTATCTGAAGCCAAGAAAAAACCTTTATATTTCTGAAGCCTATCACCCTCAATGATGGAAGCCAAAAACTTGGAATGTTGCTAAAATCAAGGATGAGAGAATACAGAATGTCATGTACTATCAAGAGCTTATTGACTTTCATATGGTTCTCATTTATTCTCATACATGGCAAATTGAAAGCCTTGGGAAGAAGCCAGTACAAATTGTTACAGATAACACTATCTGAATATAACTGCCATAGGTATGCTTCATATAATAAATAGATATTGCATATCAGCAACTCAGCAATGCAAAAACTGAAAAAGACTCTAGTCAAAATTCATTTGGATACAATCTTTCAGAGAATGCTCAATTTGCCAACATTATTATTTATATTGGTCTGGAGAGCCCTTAATACTCAATTTCATGTTTCTGACTCTAGAGATTTTATACACACACAAGTACACCAACACACACATACACACACACATATATATATGCACACATAACGTACTCTATGGAGGTTAGAACATTGAAATCATAACAATATCTTAGCTTAATAAATTAAGTTTGAACACATGAAAGTTTGGTACATGCCTGCAGAGTCAAATAGATTAATTTGTTGATATTTTCAAAATTTAAAGACATTTTTTGCAATAGATTCTTTTTCTTTGTTTAATGGGTTCAGTGTGAGGTATCATTTGAGCATTAAGGGCTGTGGCATGACATTAATTTTTAGCCTAATGTAATGGTTCATTTATCAAGTGCTTAACAGAGTACCTGGTACACAACAAGTCAGTAGGCATAAAATTAACTTTTGTTAAATGAACATTAAATGTATTGCTGGAGGACAAATGAGCAATATTACCTATTTCGACAATTGTAGCATGGATTCTGTGCAATATACAATTGCTTTCCACTTAGATTTACGTTTCTCTCAAACAGAAAGTTTTGTAGAGGCAAGTCTAATCTAACACATAGACAGGTTCAGGGCCCGGCACACAGAATAAACCCATAATTGTTGAATGATACACATTTACAATGTAAAATCACTATGGGTAACAAAGGAATCCTATTATACACTTTCCTGCTCTGGGGAAAGGGAAATAGATCTATTTACATACATATATACACATATTTATTAAATGGATTATTTATATACATGTATGTGAATACATATGTACATATACTCATATATACTTATGAATACATATATACATATGTTTATATATACATATAAACATATTTATTTATATATACACAGATATTTATTTATTACATGGCTTACTAAAATTCAAAGAATTAAGAAATGCCAAAGCCAGGGATAAGACTAAAAACAAAGGAATCTTTCTCTTTTAAGATAGCTGTTAATTGCATAACATGAGACACTATGGTTGCATAATATCACTCAGTGACTTAAAATAAAAAAAGTCACTTATTTCACGGTTTTGGCAGGTCAGGAATTCATACATGGGAAAGCTTGTCTTTGCTCTGTGTTGCCTAAAACTCAGATGGAAGACTCACACTCTAGCATTGGATTCTTCTGAATATTTATTTGCTTGCATATCTGGTTATTGGTGTTGGCCCTCATCAAGGATCCAGCTAAGCACGCACGTGGCTTCACATGTGGTGGTTGGTTCCGAGTACAGGCATCTGAATGGAGGGGAGGAGAAAGAGGAAGGGTGTGAGATTTTACCCTATTTACAAGCCAGCAATTTTGCCTGCCACATTTTCCTGGATATTGGCAGATGTCATGAGGTTTCTGGATCAGAGACAAAGAACAATTTGTTACTCACAGCAGTAGCAGTATCCAGTGTCACAATTTTCATACACGAATTCTCCAAGGCCCAATTTCTACAAAGTTACGCAAAGAGGGCCAAGTCTTACCTGCATATGCAATGAGATGTATTGAAGAAATGGAAACTTATGTAATTGGCTGCAAGCAAACCTGCCTAACAATTGCCTCAGAAGGAAATGTCTTTATCATATCGGAGAGTTAACAAACCTACCGTTTGCTGCAAAGGGAAGTACTATGTCTTTATTGCAAGATTATTTACTATACAAATATCTTTGAAAAGATAATGTAGAAAAGAGGGCAGTTAGTGCTTCTGCTTGAAAGATATGCAGAAACATGAGAGACGCTTAGAGAATTTTTTCCTCTAAAACACTTCTTTCAATCTTTGTTGTTAAGAGCAATAAATAAATTTAATATAAACTTATTAAAAGATTTACCCTAAAAAAATTTTAATATCAACATTTAAGATTTCTTTAGGAGAGAAAATATCAAGTCTCTTACCCTCATCCTCCTTTGGTTAGGAATGACTACACAGCATAGAAAACTTGGGACTGTTAGGCATTAAGCAATCAAAAGATTCTTCTCAAATTAAGATCATAGCTTATATGAATATTTTATAAAAAATGGCCACATTTGATAGGCCTCCTATTAAACTTATATATAATTTGAGTAGAACTGACTGACACTTTAATAATATTGAGTTCTTCAATCCATACATATGGTATGCTTCTTCATTTATCTAGGTCTTCTCTGATGTCTTTCATTAGCATTTTGTAATTTTTAGCATAAAGATCTTGTGCAAGTTTTGTTGAATCTGTACTTAAGTAATTCATTATCTTTGGCACAATAACTAATATTAGATGTGTGTGTGTGTGTGTGTGTGCATATGTGTGTGTGTGTTTGTGTGTATATATATATATATATTTTTTTTTGAGACAGGGTCTCACTCTGTCACCCGGACTGGAGTGCAGTGGAGTCTCAGCTCACCACAACTTCCATCTGCCCAGCTCAAGCAATTCTCCTGCCTCAGCCTTCTGGCAGGTGAGACTCCTGAGTAGCCGGAACTACAGGCATGCACCACTACTGTCCAGGTAATTTCTGTATTTTTTGGAGAGATGGGATTACACCGTGTTGGCCAGACTGGTCTGGAACTCCTGGCCTTAAATAATCCACCAGCCCAGACCTCCCAAATTGCTGGGATTACAGGTGAGAGCCACTACTCCTGGCCCTAATATTATATTTCTAATTTCAGTTTCTACTTGTTAATTGTTGGTATCTGGAAATGTGATTAATTCTCTTGGTTTTAACTGTATACTCTAGTACCTAGTTGCATTCATATATTAGTTTTAAGTTTTATATTTTGTAGATTATTTGAGATTTTCCTACATAGACAAGCATGCCATCCCAAAATGGTGAAATTTTAATTTTTTTCCCTTCCACCTGTATGTGCTTTTATTTTGTTTTCTTGCTTTATTACTGTGGCTAGAATTCCTTATAATATGCCAAATAAAAGTTATGAGGTGACATCTTTCCACTGTTTCCAATATTAGGACAAAAGCAATCATTCTTTCACCACTAAGTTTGATGTTAGCTGAAATTTTTTTGTAGATATTCTTCATCAAGTTAGATGTTTTCCTCTATTTCTATTTTTCTGAGAGTATTTTGTTCATGAAGGAATATTTTTTCAATTTATTTTTTTCTACCTCAATTGGAATGATGACTACTTTGTTCTTTTTGATTTGATGATTATACTCCTTGATTTTTGAATATGAAACTTGTCCTCCATACCTGGGGTAAAATATTTATTGTTAATGGTGTGTGATTATTTAACACATTACTGAATTCCATTTCCTATGATTTTGTAGGGCAATTTGCTTTAAACTTTACGAGACACATATAGGTGTGTTTTGCCTTTCTTTTCTTTAAATTTTCTTTGCTTTATTTGTTGGGCTTTGCTATCAGGATAATATTGGCCTCATAAAATAAGTTGGAGGACATTCTCTCTTTTTTTTTTATTTTCTGAAAGAGATTGTATAAAATTGTGCTAATTCTTTTTTAAGTGTTAGAGAATTATCCAGTAAAATTATACAGGCCTGGAGATTTCTCTCTCAAGAGATTTTCAATTATAAAATCTGTTTCATAACTACACAACTGTTTAGTTTATTTCAAGTTGATTCATTTTTGTAATTTGTAGCTTGAGAAATTTCTCAATTTAAAAGAATTTTCAAATGTATAAGTATAAAAATACTTTGTAGTATTCCTTTGCTTTTCTAATCATTATGAAATAATACCACTTGTTTCATTATCAGTATTTATGATAATTGTCATGACTATTTTCTGGATTTTAACACATTTATTAATTTTTTTGAAATAACATTTTTGTTTCATTGATTTTTCTATTGTTTTTCTGTTTGTTTTTGTTTATATGAGCCTAATTTCTTTTCTTTTGCTTGCTTTGGATTATTGTTTTCTCTTTTTTTTCTAGTTTCTTAAGGAGCTTAGATTGTTTATTTAAAGTATTTTCTCTTTTCTAAAATAATATAGTACTATGATTTTTCTTTTATAGCTATTTTAGCTACATCTCTTTCATATTGATATGTTTGTTTTAATTTTCTTTCAGTTCTATGTATATTTTATTCTCTTTGTGACTTCCTTTTTTATCCATGGATTATTTAAAAGTGTGTTTTTAATTTTCAAATGTTTAAAGATTTTCTTCTTGTCTATCATTGATTTCAAAATTGTTTCTATTTAAGTTAAATAATATATTCTGTATGATTTATATTATTTTAACTCTATTGATGTTTCTGTAATGAGCCAACATATGGTCTGTCTTGGTGAATACTTGGACAATTAAATAGACTGCATATTATGCTGTTATTGAGTGGAATGTTTTATCAATGTCAACCGAATCTTATTGGTTGATAGTGGTTTTCAGTTCTCCTATATCTTTACACACTTTTTATCTAATACTTCTATTTATTGCTAACAGTGAGAATTTGAAGTTACCAACTACAGTTGTAAATTGGCCCATTTCTTCTTTCAGTGCCATCCAATTTTGCTTTGTGTATTGAAAACCTCTGTTTTTTCTTTTGTTTTTGTTTTTTGCATATACACATTTAGGACCATGATGTCTCTTGGTAGATTAATGCTGTCATTACTATGTAATACCTTTCTTTGTCTCTATCTATTTTCTTTGCTTTTAAGTCTACTTTATATACTATTCAATTATATACATATAATGTATATTTACATGTAATATATGTCATGATATATTGTATTGCTTCAGAGGTAAGGCAATTTTATCTCCTATGTAAAATATAGTATGCCAACAAAAATTAGCCAAATACCCTACTTTTTAAAATTAAGTTTCCATAATATATTTTCATCCATCATTTTATTCTTAACATACATGTATTATTATTTTTGAAGTGAGTTTTTGTAGATTCAATATAGTTGGGTAATGGTTTTTATTCATTCTGGCAACCTCTGTCTTTTAATTGATGTATTTAATCCATTTACTTGTCAAGTAATTATATTACAGCTTAAGTCTGCTAATTTACTATTTGTTCACTGCTTTTCTTTTCTGTTTCAAATTATGTTCTTACTCTTTTGTTACCTTTCTGTGGGTTCCTTGACCAAGTTTTATTTTAAAATTACATTTTTGTTTTATTTATAAGGTTTTTGAATAATTTTGTATAATTTTCTTAATATTTGCTCAAGTTATTACAATAAACACAACTTCAGAAAGGCATACAAACTCTTAAAATGTTTACGTGAACAAATGATTCTCCTTTTTACCTGTGGCAAATGATAATTGGTCTAGGTATTTTTTATAAGTTTTTTCAGTTCTAACAATCTGTATTATGTGATATTTGCTATTATAAATCTATTACAATTTGAAAATGACAGTGCTATATAAAACAAAATAAAAACCTATACTTTATCCATGCTACTTAGCAGGGCTTTTTGAACTGGCTTGTCTGGAGTTTAAAGAGTTAATCAGAAACTGTTCAGGGCCTTCTTGCTTGGTTGTGGTAATTCAGAATTATTCAGTACATAAAAGGAGTTTTAAGCACTTGTGTTCTTTGTGCTCTTAAAAAAAAAACGCATCCTAATTCTTGCATTTTTTATACTTTTACGTAGTAATAAAGACATCAACAGTTTTCAGATTTGTAAAAGTCACTATAGTAATATAAGCTGACACCTGTGATTGGTTTATTTGGTTGTAGATCACTGAACAACTGAGAAAAGAAAAACAAAAGCACGAAGTTAGCAAAGTTCCTATCATTACTGATAAGAGCCAAAAATTCCATGCGTTTATTCAGCGGCAACAAGTACCGTGTTTTTTTGTTGTTGTTTGCTTGCTTGTTTTGAGTTATCTACTCTGTGCCAGGATGATTCTAAGTTTCAAGTATGTTGGTGAAATAGGGAGGTAAAGACTGTAGGAAGGTTGGATATTAAAGTTACCATTGAAGTCTGAAAAATTTCTAGTTCTTTGTGACCCTTCCAAGAGTTCAGATGCTAAGAAGATTTGTTGTTCCCACAATCCATGCATCATTAAACAAACCCATAGTCACTAAGTAAACTATATAGTTTTTGGTCTTTACATTCTGAAAGATTCCGAGGGACACCCCTAGCCATGATACTGTATGCCCTTGAAAACTTGGCTAAAATAATTGTTATTTGTATACCTCCAAATGTTTTAAACACTACAGGTTTTAAAAAGTGACATTTTTAATAGATAAGTAAATAAACATTGGTATTACCAAATATTAGATATTACTGAGTTCTTGTTGATATGCTTGTTAAAAAGTCATGGTGGAAAGAAATCCGGATTTAGAATTCAACAAATCTGAGTTCAAGAAGCTAAGCTGTTTGTTAGTTGAATTCAATGCTGGCTGAAATCTAAAGACTCAGTTTTTTCACCATGTAAACAATAATCATTATATAAAGCTAATAGAGCTGGAAAGATAAACTATTATGGGTAAAGTGCTTTCCTTAGTTTATCTATCTAAGTAGTGCTATTTCCTTTCTTTATTTATTTACCTTGATCCAAGTGAAAGCCTGGTTTTAGGATTCACTTTTATCAAAATTGTACTCTGAATCAAATGAGCTCAAACGGTCAACTTTGAAAAGTCAAAATTATAGAAAATTTTAACATTAAAACTGCTCAATAATTGTTTTCAAAATGGAGAGCAGGACTTCTCTTATTTACCATGGTGAATAAAATGACTTTTGTAAATATACATTCATGCCATCTGCAAACAGGGACAATTTGACGTCCTCTTTTCCAATTCAAATACACTTTATTTCTTTCTCTTGCCTGATAGCTGTAGCCAGAACTTCCAATACTGTGTTGAACAGGAGTGATGAGAGAGGGCATCTTTGTATTATGCCAGTTTTCAAAGGGAATGCTTCCAGTTTTTGCCCTTCACTATGATGTTGGCTGTGGGTTTGTCATAAATAGCTCTTATTATTTTGAGATACAATCCATTGATGTCTAGTTTATTGAGAGTTTTTAGCAGGAAGGGGTGTTGAATTTTGTCAAAGACCGTCTCTGCATCTATTGAGATAATCATGTGGTTTTCATCTTTGGTTCTGTTTATGTGATGGATTACCTTTATAGATTTGTGGATGTTGAATCAGCCTTGCATCCCTGGGATGAAGCCAACTTGATCGTGATGGATAAGCTTTTTTGCTGTGCTGCTGGATTCAGTTTGCCATTATTTTATTGAAGGTTTTTGCATCAATATTCATGGTGGATATTAGCCTGAAATTTTCTTTTTTTGGTTGCGTCTCTGCCACGTTTTGGTATCAGGATGATGTTGGTCTCATAAAATGAGTTAGGGAGGATTCCCTCTTTTTGTATTATTTGAAATAGTTTCAGAGGGAATGGTACCAGCAAATCTTTGTACCTCTGGTAGAATTCAGCTGTGAACCCACCTGGTCCTGGACTTTTTTTGGTTGATAGGCTATTAATTGCTACCTCAACTTCAGACCTTGTTAGTGGTCTTCTGGAATTGAACTTCTTCCTGGTTTAGTCTTGGGTGGGTGTAAGTGTCCAGGAATTTATCTATTTCTTCTAGATTCACTGGTTAATCTGTGTAGAGATGTTTGTAGTAATCTCTCATGGTAGTTTGTATTACTGTGAGATTGGTAGTGATATCCCCTTTATTGTTTTTTATTGCATCTATTTGAATCTTCTCTCTTTTCTATTAGTCTGGCTATCAGGCTATCTATTTTGTTGATCTTTTGAAAAAATCAGCTCCTAGATTTACTGATTTTTGAAGGGTTTTTTGTGTCTATATTTCCTTCAGTTCTGCTCTGATCTTAGTTATTTCTTGTGTTCTGCTAGCTTTTGAATATTGTCTCAGCCCCAAATCTCCTTAAGTTGATAAGCAACTTCAGCAAAGTCTTTGGATACAAAATTACAAAATCAATTTTCAAAAATTGCAGGCATTATTATACACTAATAATAGACAAACAGAGAACCAAATCATGAGTGAACTCCCATTCACAATTGCTACAAAGAATAAAATACCTAGGAATACAACTAACAAGGAATGTGAAGGACCTCGTCAAGGAGAACTACAAACCACTACTCAAGGAAATAAGAGAGGGCACAAACAGATGGGAAAATATCCCATGCTCAAGGTTAGGAAGAATCAATAATGTGAAAATGGCCACACTGCCCAAATAATTTATACATTCAATGCTGCTCCCATCAAGCTACCACGACTTTCTTCATAGAATTGGAGAAAACCACCTTAAACTTCATATGGAACCAAAAAAGAGCCCACATAGCCAAGACAATCCTAAGCAAAAAAAAAAAAAAAAAAAAAAAAAACAAGGTGGAGGCATCACGCTACCTGACCTCAAACTGTATTACAAGGCTATAGTAATCAAAACAGCATGGTACTGGTACCAAAACAGAGATATAGACCAATGGAACAGAACAGAGGACTCAGAAAGAGCTACATGCAACTACAACCATTTAATATTTCACAAACATGACAAAAACAATCAATGGAGAAAGGATTCCCTGTTTAATAAATGGTGCTGGGAAAAGTGGCTAGCCATATGCAGAAAGCTGAAACTGGATCCCTTCCTTACATCTTATACAAAAATTAACTCTAGATGTGATAAAGATTTAAACATGAGGCTTAACACCAGTAAAACTCTAGAAGACATCTAGTCAATACCATTCAGGACATAGGCATGGGCAAGGACTTCATGACTAAAACACCAAAAGCAATGGCAACAAAAGCCAAAATAGACAGTTGGGATCTAATTAAACTTAAGATCTTCTGCACAGTAAAAGAAACTATTCATAGAATGAACCTGCAACCAACAGAATGGGAAAAAAATTTTGTAATCTACCCACCTGACAAAGGCCTACTATACAGAATCTAGGGAGAACTTAAACAAATTTACAAGAAAAAGCTAACAACCCCATTAAAAAGTGGACAAAGGATATGAACGGATACTTTTCAAAAGAAGACATTTATGTGGCCATCAAAAGAAGACATTTATGTGGCCAACAAACATATGAAAAAAAGCTCATCACTGGTCATAACAGAAATGCAAATCAAAACCGCACTGAGATACCACCTCACACCAGTTAGAATGGCAAAGATTAAAAAATCAGAAGGCAGCAGTTGCTGGAGAGGATGTGGAGAAATAGGAACACTTTTACACTGTTGGTAGGAGTGTAAATTAATCCAACCAATGTGGAAGACAGTGTGGTGATTCCTCAAGGATCTAGAAATAGAAATACCATTTGACCCAGAAATCCCATTACTGGGTATATACCCAAAGGAATATAAATCATTCTATTATAAAGACACATGCAGGCATATGTTTATTGCAGCATTGTTCACAATAAACAAGACTCAGAACCAACTCAAATGCCCATCAGTGATAGACTGGATAAGGAAAATGTGGCATATATACACCATGGAATACTATACAGCCATAAAAAGGCATGAGTTCATGTACTTTGCAGGGACATGGATGAAACTGGAAACCATCATTTTCAGCAAACTGACACAAGAATAGAAAACCAAACACTGCATGTTCGCACTCATAAGTGGGTGTTGAACAATGAGAACACACAGACACAGGGAGTGGAACATCACACACTGGGGCCTGGGGATTGGGGGTCTATGGGAGGGATAGCAGGGGATGGGGGGGATTAGGGAGGGATAGCCTTAGGAGAAATATTTAATGTAGATGATAGGGTGATGGACACAGCAAATCACCACCATGGCACATGTATACCTACGTAACAAATCTGTACAATCTGCACATGTAACCCAGAACTAACGTATAATAAAAAATAAAATGACTTTTGTTTTTGACATTTGAAGTAAGTGATAATAAAAGTTATAGAAGTTAGAAGTGATAATAAAAGTTATAGAAGTTAGAAGCTTCCTTCAGGAAATGGAATACTTTTACTTTCTATGAAAGTGATATATTGGTCTCAATTTAAGTAACACAAAACTTAGTTTTCGTTTCCTGGTTTTAAATGATAAGCTTCATATTCCTCATTTACAGCAGACCACATATGTTTAGAGAGCTAGAAACATTGCTTCAAAGTAGTAGATACTAAGTCTCATAAATGTCCAGGCCATAAGTATGATTTCCTGCTGTGTAAGACATAAATTATTAGATTTAGTTTGAAATGACTGAAAATGTTCCACTTTTCTAACAAGCAAAAGAAGAAATGTGAGACTCCAAGACAATCTCAGCAAATTTGTATTCTGATTAAAATAATTTTTGATCCTACACAGTTCAGTGCATGGAAAAAGTTGTCCAGTTATTTGATTCAGTGTGGTTGTTAGAGAAGAAAGTATGTCTGTTATGTGGGGTTTGAACCTCATGCAGCTTTGTGATTGTATTTGCTTATCCATGGTGAAGAGCTCCTTGTTAAATTGTGGGCAAGAGGCATTTTTATTGGTTTTTCTAACAGTAACTACTTACCTCAGGAAGCATTAGATTAAAATACTAGATGTAGATCTCTAGAGTTGATCTTGTAGCAGAACTAGAACACATTGATTTTATACTTTACATGTGCAGAAGACAAACCATTTCCTAAAGGGCTGGATATAATTTCTTTTTTCAGCTCTAAGTCAAAATTTAACAAAGTTTTTCTATTTTTAATAAAGATATGGGCATATGCATCTAATGAGGTTTGATAAAGACTCTTCTTCACTTTAGTTTTGCATGTGTGGGCAACTGGGCTTTATGTGGCTACAAAACACTACTTAAAAATAAAAAGCTCAATTCTGTACGTAGAGATGAGCCATTGTTAGTTGTTATGCTCTCATTAGCTGGTATAGTATCAACGCTATTGTCAACATGATGCTGCTCTTGAATTTCTTCCTCTTCTCCACAGCCAGCTGTGTGTTCCTCTTGTTCTTGGGCCAGCTGAACCATACATCTTGTGTCCTAAAACCATATGGAGCATGTTTTTGTATGAACTCTCATGATTAAGGACATCTGTCTCAGCCTCTACATTTGCCTTCAGGGGATCTTTGCATCATTAACGGTACAGTTAACAGCATGTTTTGCATCATGAAGTTGGCCGTACCTAGTTTTTTTGGGGATCTACTGTTTTCGTTCCTTAAAAAAACACATGAACAAGTCTATATTTGGTCTTTTTGTCTCCCATTCCAACTTTCTTGCTTTTCTTCTTTCCTCATTCTCTTTCGCCTTTTTTTCTATGAATATTTACTGGCCATCACCTTGTGTTTAGGAGGTCTTATAATATTCTAACATTGCATATTTACAACTCTAAAGATTGAGTGCAGTTTCTAAACATAATTCGCTTTTCCTTCCAATTTCTTGTTTTGAGTATAATTTTGATATCCTAATATACATGTGTTACTTTTCTATTTATTTTGAATAATATGATTCAGACTCAACTCCTTTAGATATTACTGAAAAATATTCTTAAATGAATTGATACAAAATATCCACATTTTTCATAAGTTATCAAACCAAAGTGTTGCTAACTCTGTACTGGAATTCTACTAATTCTTCCTAATGTACAGATTGATTCATATTTATTAGAAATATATTCATATTTATTATAATTTATTAAAATCAATTTTAATAAATTTTATATGAGTATAGTAGCACTCTAGATAGGAAATATAATCATTGAAACTCTCAAACAGTAGTGAACAGATATACAATATGCACAATTATTTAATCAATTATATGTTGTTGATTTTTACTTTATAATTTAAGACTCTCTTTGTTGATGCTAATGTTGACTTTCTTTAAAAAATCTCTAAATCATGAAAAAATCTAAGCTATTGTAATCTACATTATAGACTTTCTTTTGTATGTTTTACTCATAGGTAAGTTGTTACTAATCCCATTTATTGCTAAATGCAGTGGTCACCTGTTTCCAAATAATTCCAAATTATAGAAATGAATACATTTAGACAGTCTCTGTGAAAACATATTGATTCATGAATTCTATTTATTGATATTGATTTACTCTTTCTAATATTTAGATTTATTCTTCATAGTGCATAATGTTTGTTCATCAGAAATATTGTCAAAAAACTATTGATGTACCAGTTACCATGATGCACCGAAGATACGGAAATGAACAAGACGCCCCTGCTCTGGTAAAGAAGTCTACTTGCTGTTGAAATTGAGAGTGTCAGAGGCAGGTATAGACAAAAGAATGACAGACTTTGTGTTTACAAGTGTAAGTTTCATAAATAGGGTACATAGAAAAAAATAGACACATTTGAATTAATGATGTAAACATGTTAATATTTCCAAATATAATTATAATTCTGTACTGTGACTTGCATTTTAAAAAAGCACAAAGTGGAATTTGCATACCATGAAATTCACCCATTTTAGGTGTATAATGTAATGATTTTTGGTAAATTTTAAAATCATGTCAGCATCAGCACACTCTAATTTTAAAACACGTTCCTCACCCCAGAATGTTCCCTTGTGGCCTTTGCAGTCCCTCACTCTATATTCCAGCCCCAAACAATCACTGATCTGCTTTTAATCTCTGTAGATTTCCATTTTTCTAGAAATTTCGTAAAAATACAATAATAAATAATTTATAAATCATTAAAGATTTATAGCAAATGTAGTTTTGTTACCCTTTCTTCATGTTTCTCAACTTTGTGCAAAGAAAACTATTTCAGTTGGTATTTTGAAATGTAGAAGATGCCTTTTAACTAAGAACTTGAAGAATAACAACCCTAACTCTCATTATCTTCATTTTATAGATGTAAAATATAAAATATCAGACATTTGGCTAATAACACTGCTAAGTGACAACAGATATTTAAAACTAGTTCTGTCTAAATTTAAATGCACTGATATATTTTCTCAGAAAGCTGAAATACTTTTAATATTATAAACTCATTGATAGTGAAGGATATTTGTTCTTTTGCTGTTTAGTGGCTACCTCAAGATCTAAAACAGTGATCAGTAATACAATGGAAGTTTTAGTTGTAATCAGCTTTTTTGTATTTTAATAAACACTCATGTACTAAACACAATGCCAGTTGCCTGAAATTACAAAAGGAATGAGGTTTGAAATAAAGTACCATATAGGCCGGGCATGGTGGCTCATGGCTTTAATTCTAGATCTTTGGGAGTCCAAGGTGGGTGGATCACCTGAGTTTAGGAGTTCGAGACCTGTCTGGCCAAAATAGCAAAACTCTCTCTCTACTAAAAATACAAAAAATTAGCCAGGATTGGTGGCCGGTGCCTGCAATCAAAGCTACTTGAGTGGCTGAGGCAAGAGAATTGCTTGAACCTGGGAGGTTCAGGTTGCACTTAACCGAGATTATGTCATTGCATTCCAACCTGGGTGACAGAGCAAGACTCCGTCTAAGAAAAAAAAAAAAGTACCAAGTAGTTTTCATTTGTTCTAAAAATCTCTCATTATTAACTCAAATGTAAAAATCCATATTACATCTGAAAAGTTATTCTTCTAAACTCTCTCTATCCTCCTTAAAGCCAAGTCTATGACACTTTGCTATGTCAATGTATTTAATTTATGTTTGGTACACAGATTGCATTGTTTTCTTTTTCTGTAGGACAGAAGAACTCCCAGGGAAGCTAGTTTAACTGTATGACATCTACCAATATTAAATTATTTAATTTTTTCAAAAGTAAATGCAATTATAATACAGCCAAATACAGCCTGAAACTCGGTTGGGAAGTAATTTTTTTTTTTTTTTTTTTTTGAGACAGAGTCTTCTCTGTAGCCAGGCACCAGGCTGGAGTGCAGTGGCATGATCTCGGCTCACTGCAACCTCCATCTCCCGGGTTCAAGCAATTCTCCTGCATCAGCCTCCCAAGTAGCTGGGACTACAGGTGCACAACACCACGCCCAGCTAATTTTTGTATTTTTAGTAGATAAGAGGTTTCACCATGTTGGCCAGGATGGTCTCCATCTCTTGACCTCGTGATCCACCTGCCTTGGCCTCCCAAAGTGCTGAGATTATAGGCGTGAACCACTGTGCCCGGCCTGGGAAGTAATGTTTTTAGGACACAAATTCAATCTGGTTTACTGGAAAATTTTAGCAATAAGTAAAAATCTTAATGTGTTTGCATATGCATGGTTTCACACACTTTTTATCAGGTACTAGAAAAACACTGAATGTTAATGCCACTGAATTTTGCTGAATTAGTGTGCCATGTAACTCTTTTCATATTAAAGATTTTACCCATTTAATTTCACCAGAAGTAGTGTTTTCACAGTGCATGATTATGACAAAAATAGAAAGATAGGGAGGGGGGCGTGTCATTAGGTTCAGGGTCAATAGAAAATAAAATTCTCTTTTTGTAATCATTTATACTTCCCATTTCAATTTTTAAAAAACTATTGTAAAATATTTTCTTGAAATTTGCTTCAATGCTTCATTTTCAACTGAAACAAGAAATGTTATTTATAAAACACATTGTCTGTGTGCATGTGAGTGTTGGGGTTGAGAAGGCATACATTATGAATTTGACGTGTTATTAAAAGTTTGCTGTCAAAAATCTGCTTAGTTAATTGATGCTGTCAGTTGATCACATTAATACCTAGTACTTGTAATATTTGTATCTAAATTTTTCTTATAAAATTCTTCCTCATTGGTTTTTATTATTTTTCTTTCTCCTATTTTTTAAATTGAAGTTTGTAGGCAGGTCATGTGACTACATCAAGTCCATCATTCAAACGCGTATCAGGAAATTGGAAATTTAAAAATAACTTATGCATGATTGTGATGCCAGAGGCAAAGACAAGGGGGTGTTTTTAAATGCCTTCCAATAACAGTGAAAAAACGGAAGTTATTTGTGAACTTAGAAGATGGCTAAGGAAAAACTGAAACCTGAAACTAAGGAAACAAAAGTTTAGACAAGATAATCTCAACATCAGAGAGAGCATTTGTCATTGTCAGAACACCAAAGAGCAATAAAGCTTTAATCCATTTCATGGCCCCTAGGACTCATGGTCTAGCAATTCTTATGTCACCACCCATCTTATGATCTGTATGAAATTACAGTGTGTCACCACTCTACATCTGCAATCTTAATGTTTCCGTCCTTTGATTGTATGACAAGGAAACTCTTGAACTACACTTCACAGGAGTCTGATATAACCAGCTGCTCATGATTTTGGAGTTTTATAGGGCTTTTTATTTCCAGAATCCCTGTCTGACCTATGTCCATTTCCAGAATGCATTTTTTTTTTATTTCTGGAATTCAGAAAAAAAACTCTTGCTGTCTTTTAATGTTTTAAAACATTTTTAAAAATATTGAGAGAGAATTACAAACCCACTCAGAGACTTACCCTCTTTCTCTTTGTTTCCTTAGTTGTGTAATAGTTATTAAATGGGGAATGACCATTTTAAATTATATTCACTGTCAGAAGTAAAATGTTTTTAGATGGCTTTGTTCCCTGAAAAATGAATATTATTATCTAGCATTAACATTCACCAAAATTGATATCATATTGAATATGTGTGTAGATTTTTTAATGTTTTGTTGTGAAACATCTAAAGATATCATTGACTTTTTATTTAATATAAAGAAATTAAGGGAAGTTTAGAAATCTGATTGATGCAAAAATAAACTTCAAAGCATAACTCTTCCAAAGTCTATATGCTCACATTTTCTATTCCCTGGGAATAAAAACTTTTGCAAAGCTCTCTGGAAGCCTTTAATAGCCAGTGAATTTCATTTAGCATTAATTTCCCTAATCACAACATAGCAAATATATAGCACAACTTATAGTTCTGTTAAAGAAAAAAAAAAACAGTACTACTATCTGAACAACTGCTTATAGAAGAGCTATGCAGCTTATATGTTTTGTCTATTTTTTTTTCTTGGCTTTCTACTACCTTTTATAATCTAAGTGTATTGTAAATAAAACCAAAGTCATTAGGAATCTCTATGCATAAAAGGAAATAAAATCTCATACTTAGTTACTTGTGCCACCTGTAGCAAATAGTTTTACATGCCAATTTGTGCTTTCAGGTTTTGTTTGTTTGTTTTGTTTATTTGTGTCCTTTTTTTAAGAGCATGTCTCTCTGTCATCCAGGGTAGAGTGCAGTGGCATGAACATAGCTCACTATAACCTCAAGCATTTGGCCTTAAGCAATCCTCCTGCCTTGGCCTCCAAAGTGCGAGGATTATAGGCATGAGCCCCTGAGCCTGTACTTTTCTTTTTTTAATTGCTGACCAACAATAGTTACCATATGCATTTGACTTATGGTACATTGTTCATTCATTTTTAAGATCACAATAAATGTGTATTCTTAAAAATTATTTCCACAAATTATGAATATTTAAATGAAAATGCAAAGATACAGTGGACTCCTTTTATTAAGTTTGAGAAATGTTATATGCTCCATGCCACCTATTTATGAATCTCTATGTTTGTCCTTAAAGTTTCCAGACAGTGCAGTACTAAAACATCTGTTTAACTGTGTTCCTTCTACATCATTCAAATTTATTTGACCAGAGAGTGCTTTTCACTAGGTATCTGTTTTGCAGAACACACACTGGGAAATGCTGTCAGGTACCTTACTGAATTGCACTACCACGTTTTGAACTGACATGAGGGTCAAAGGTTGAAATGTTTTCCTTATTTGTTTTCTTATACATTTAGAAAGTGAATGCAAAATATATAAGGTACCTTGTCCATCAAGAAACTTGTCATCTATTATAGTGTGTATGTGTTGCTGTCTCTTTTCCTAAGATGCTGCATATGCCTTCTCTATAAATTCAGTAGGAAATTTCATGACTATTTTCCCTTATGTCAAAATGCAAAGACATTTAAGATTTCTTAAAAGAAGCTTAATCATTTCCTTTGAAAACTGGCACAAGACATGGATGCCCTCTCTCACCTCTCCTATTCAACACAGCAGTAGAAGTTCTGGCCGGGGCAATCAAGCAAGAGGAAGAAATAAAGGATATTCAAATAGGAAGAAAGAAAATCAAATTGTCGCTGTTTGCAGATGACATGATTTTATATTTTAAAAACCCTATCGTCTCAGCCCAAAAACTCCTTAAGCTGATAAGCAACTTCAGCAAAGCCTCAAGACACAAAATCAATATGCAAGAATCGCAACCATTCCTATACACCAACAATAGACAAGCAGAGAGCTAAATCATAAATGAACTCCCATTCACAATTGCTACAAAGAGAATAAAATACCTAGGAATACAGCTGACAAGGGATGTGAAGAACCTCTTCAAGGAGAACTACAAACCACTGCTTAAGGAAATAAGAGAGGACACAAACAAACAGAAAATCATTCCATCCTCATATATAGGAAGAATCAATATTGTAAAAATGGCCGTACTGCCCAAAGTAATTCATAGATTCAATGCTGTTCCCATCAAACTACATTGACATTCTCCACAGAATTAGAAAAAACTACTTTAAATTTCATATGGAACAAAAAAAAGAGCCCATATAGCCAAGACAATCCTAAGCAAAAACAACAAAGCTGGAAGTATCGCACTAACTGACTTCAATCTACACTACAGGGCTACCATAACAAAAACAGTATGATACTGGTACCAAAACAGACTTATAGACCAATGGAACAGTACAGAGACCTCAGAAATAACACCACATGTCTGCAACCATATCTTCTACAAATCTGACAAAAACAAGCAATGGGGAAAGGATTCCCTATTTAATAAATAGTGCTGGGAAAACTGGCTTGTCATATGCAGAAAACTGAAACTGGACTCTTTCTTTATACCGTCTACAAAAATTAACTCAAGACGAATTAAAAACTTAAACGTAAAACCAAAAACCATAAAAACCCTAGAAGAAAACCTAGGCAATACCATTCAGGGCATAGGCATGGGCAAAGATTTCATGACGAAACTGTGAAAATCAATTGCAACAAAAGCAAAAATCGACAAATGGGACCTAATTAAACCAAAGCACATCTGCACAGCAAAAGACACCATCATCAGAGTCAACAGGCAACCTACAGAATGGGAGAAAATTTTTGCAATTTACCCGTCTGACAAAGTTCTAATATCCAGAATCAACAAAAAACTTAGACATATTTACAAGGAAGAAACAAACAACCCCATCAAAATGTGGGCAAAGGATATGAACAGACACTTCTCAAAAGAAGACATTTATGCAGCCAACAAACATGAAAAAAAGCTCAACATCACTGATCATTAGATAAATGCAAATCAAACCACAATGAGATACCATCTCACACCAGTCAGAAGCGATTATTACAAATTCAAGAAACAACAGAAGCTGGTGAGGCTGTGGAGAAATACGAACGCTTTTACATTTTTGATGGGAATGTAAATTAGTTCAACCATTGTTGAAGACACTGTGGTGATTCCTCAAGGATCTAGAACCAGAAATATCATTTGACCCTGCAATCTCATAAGTGAGTATATACCCAAAGGAATATAAATCATTCTACTATAAAGACACATGCATATGGATATTTATTGAAGCACTATTTACAATAGCAAAGACATTAAACCAATCTGAATGACAATTAATGATAGACTGAATAAAGAAAATGTAATACATATACACCATGGAATACTGTGTAGCCATAAAAAGGAATAAGATCATGTCCTTTGCAGTGACATGGATGGAGCTGGAAGCCATCATCCTCAGCAAATGAACACAGGAACAGAAAACCCAACACCATATCTTCTCACTCATAAGTGGAAGTTGAGAAGTGAGAACACATGGACGTAGGGAGGGGAACAACATACACCGGGGCCTCTTGGAGGGTGGTGGGAGAAGGGAGGGAACCTAGAAGATGGGTTAATCGTGGTGTAAGCCACCGCAGCACACATATACCTACGTAACGCACACATACACTTATGTAGCAAACACATGTATCCTGGAACTTAAAGTAAACTAAAATTAAAAATTAAAAAAAAAGAAGCTTAATCAATGAGGATAGAATTAAAAGTTTCTTTTGCCAATGATTCAGCTGGTATGGAACACAGTTTTTATTTCATCATACTTAATTTAATATTATATGTGTCGCCTATGTTTCTTACATAATGCAAAGTAAACTTCACTGGGAAGAATATGAATGATCTGAAACACGGTTCTATTTTGAAACTTTATAGGTTTATACCAACATAATGTGAGGCCATTTTGCAAACGCATTTAAACAAATATTTGGTTTTCATATGATGAAAACGTGCAATTATGAAAGGTAAACTTGAAAATACTATCTTTTAATAAATAGGTACTCATTTTTATTTGGAATGAGTCATTTTATCGTGAAATAGTGCCCAAAGACTAAGAACAGACTGACTCCAAACAGAATTACTTGCAAAAGCATTTGTTTGGAAATCAGTGGCCAGTACTGTCCTAGTATTGTGCATAGGATAAAGTTTCTTTCATCATTTCAAGTTTCCCATTCAATCTTATCAAGTATGAAATGTAATACCCCTTGTAGTTCCAAGACATTTTGATTTGCTTACCTTTCTCTCTGCATTTCTCCAGTATTGACTCAATGTCTCCTTGATAACTCTGCTAGTCTGATATCACTAAACACGTGGACAGTAAATGTTCTGACAGCCCAGGAAGCCTGGGGGAAGGGAAAAGAAGTAGGAAGCAAACAGATCCCTGCTGTTTGGGCCAGAATTTACCTCAATTTCACCTCCAGAATGGCAGAGAGAGGATTAGTAATGTTCCTTCTGGAGCCATCAGCAGGTAATAGTGTTTTCCTGCTCATGAATTAGACCCACGGCTGTCACTGCCACCTGGGTCTCCTTGGGGGACTTGGCTGCATCCCAGGGTGTGAGACACAGAGTGAACAGAGTCAGCAAGTTCCCGACCACTGCTCAAGGAAAGCCACTCATTGCAGGGTCATTGGTTGGCAACATATAGCAGTACGTTCAGAATCATGATTCTTGACAGAAAATGGAGATGCAAAATATAATCCGTAAAATAGAAAGTGATGACATACAGCAGAATAAATTTGAGGGAGAAAGCATCTCCATATGTACATTTTTTTCCTAAAGACTCTATTTATTTTCACCTCTGTCTGACCTGTTTTTAAAATGCTGTTGCCTCAAACTCGAGTGGTGAGGTCACCTCAATTCTACCTTGACTGCTTCCTGCTGGTAGTTTAGATTATTGTATAGTTCTGCATGCTTCTCTAGATTGTTTCAGCCAGACCAGCGAGTATTGTATACCCTGAGGTATGCAATACAGACGCCATAGTAAGACTCTTTTATGTCTAAAAATATAACAAGTACTTATAAAGTCAAAGCGAAATATGTCTAACTTTGTGACTGTGTTTGTCAAAATTACTATTGAACATCTTCAAAGAGATTTTGGAGATTATACAGTCTCTGATTGGAAATATGGTCAGTGATAGAAGTAAAACTGAAGGAAGGAAGGTAAGATGGGGGAATGCTAATTTGCATCTACATCATCAGAACTGTTTGCGTCAATATTTTCAAACAAGGTATTTTATTGAGGTAACACATGGCATAAAGTGAAGATCAGAGTTTGTTTGTCAATGAAGCTAATTTTAACTCATTTTTAATGTATATCTTTAGTCAACAGGGTACAGCTGGCCAGTGACCTCTTGGAGAAATACTGAGCAGAGTTCTTCGTTTGTCTAATATAACCAATTATGTAATACACAGGACCAAGGAAAATTTATCATTGTGACAAGAAATGATAAAGCATCTAATAACTGAATAATACCATATGTAGAAACTTTCAAAAATATTTAGTACTTTATACCCTATAGAGTGGCTCAGTTTTGTCTGCATCCACTCTTCTGGGTACCTTGTTGTTGAAATCAACAATATAAATTCAATGACTTCCTGAATTTCTGTTAGCCTGGAAGCAAAGACATGAGGATGGCTCTAGCAGGGAATAGGTATGCACAGACAGGAGCTGAGCCTTTATTTTCAAGTAGCATCAGGCTAGACACAAATCAATCAAATCAGAACTTGCCACTACCCAGACATGAAGCTGTTCATGGATAATAGGATGCTTCCACATATCGTTTTTATCTTACATCAGGAGATGTTAAGTGATTCAAGTCATACTTGAATAAAACTGGAGGATGAAATATTTATCACTGTGTTTCAAAACAAAATTAACTTTCCAAAAATCTTTAAACTCTTTCAAATGTGAATTTTCCATAACACACATAGCACAGGAAAGGATTTTCCAGGCATAAAAGTGGGAAATAATGATATGAGATACACATTCTTACACATCTTATAGAATGCTGCTCACTCATTCCTATCAAAAATAAATATTTCTTGTGTCTGCAACAACTTCAGGTCCAAGAAGCACTTGATAAAAATATTCAGACTTTGTCTTTGGGGAGCTTTAGATGTCAGACTTGAGCTCTGAAACTCAAGTCACATCCGAAACACCTAGGGAATTAAATCAGTCATGGGAAGTAAGTTCATGGTAACAGAGTTTTGTTTTGCCAGAATATAAGATGAAGAGCACCACACCCAGCTAATTTTTGTATTTTTAGTAGAGATGGGAAAAAAAAAAAGATGAAGAGTGAATATCAAGAGCAATACCTGGTATTGCCATGTGTGTACTAGGTTGTAATTACATTGAAGTGGAATGCTTCAAGTTTAGAAATAAGCTTTCATAACCTCACAAGGTTTTTTTTTTTCTTTTATTCACTTACAAGGGGCACTGCTATTTTTTAGAGCTGGTAGTCACACACCAACAAAATTCATTTTTTCTTGTGAGAAGCTGACTGAGATTATGTCAGAGTGTGTTTATATGTGTGTGCTTCTTCCGTCTACCCTACAGCTCTTCCTAGGATAAAGCTGCTTCTGATGTGGAAATGTGGATGCCTCCCAAAAATAGTGCCACATGCTGCCATTTGTGGATATATCCCAGGGGATGTGAAAGAGGGTTTTCAAGCCCTAGTATTTTTATTTTAGTAAGTTATTTCATCTGTTATATTTTTTCCGTTCAAATCAGAAGAGTTTGTTGCTTGTCTAATACAAGATGAGGCATTACATCGAAAATGAGGAATCCACATAGTAACAAGAATACAGCGAAAGCACAAGCTTCCACTTATCAACTGAGTGATACCACGTGTAGGATCCTACATGTTTACAAAATCGTGTGGGTGGGTTCATGAAATCAGACCTTTCCTTGGATTTGGAGACCTGTTTACAGCTGTACTTAAGTAGAAAGGGAGACATCACTGGGCTTGCTCCATACCACTAGGGAAAGAATAACTCACTTAGCTAAATATTTAATTTTCAACTTAAAAATAGTATTAATACTGAGCTTATTTTTTTCTACTTCTTGATTGGAAAGTTGGTTTAATTATTGTGTTGCCATTTGGCACTTAACTTTAGCTTTGCATTCTTTGGAAATAAGCACACATTTTATTATATTTTAACATACTAAAGGATTTATGTTGGGTTTAAAAACATGATGGAAGAATTTCATCATTGCAAAGCACAAAACGACCATACCAATACTGCATTATAGGTGATGATCAATGTATTCAGGTTCAGTCCTCCCAAGACCACTAGCATACACCTTCCTGTTTGGGAAAGGTGGGAGTCGTCCATCTGGTTCAGCCTCTACTAACCTTGTAAGAGAATGGGCTCACAAAGATTGCTTGAAGAGGCTGTGTGCCAGGGCTCCCTAAGACCACTCAGAAGGTTGCTACAGCATGAATTTGCCAGCTGATTTTGTTTTTATATGTGAAATATTGTAAATAAATGGTTAGAAATGTCCATAAATCCATGGCATACACTGTTTCTTAATCACTTAATTGACATACTTATCACAGACTTAAGAGAATGCTTTTAAGGACCTCCACAGAGGAAGATTCCACAGTTTTTATAAGTGATTTATTTTACAATTCAACTAACATGAAGTATGTACTGACATACAATCTTTAAGATGTAAATTAGTTCCATCTCCTTTTGATAAAATCTGAAAATAGAAAATTACTTATTCATAATCTTATAAATATTGATAGATTAAAAATCATTGTTAGGGTTCCATTTAGCTTTCAGGCAGAAAGCATATACGTATGTGTATTATATATGTAAAATATAATAAAAATAAAAAAATATATATTATATATATACTTTAGGTGAGGATTTTACCAATTGCTGAATATGCCTACTCAATGATATCTTCCAGAACTGGGGAAATTTGAGGATCAACTGGGCCCACTGTGAGATCAATTTGAGCTAAAACACCATTGATCACTTGATCCCTATAACCCCCTATTCCAACTGGTAGACTACAGTGACACTTCGGCTCTCCAAGAATCAGTGTCAGTTCAGAACTGGCCTACAGCATTGCTCTAAATGTTTATTTTCCCTTCTCCAATGCACAGTCATGTTGGTAAATGGTGATAGGTCCATTTGGACAAGGTTGTGAGAAGCATTAACAGTAAACTTTTGACAGTTTAACAAGGCTCCTCCTCAAGAGGACCCAGGTCCCTTCATTCAAGGGGTTTGGAGTGTGCGCTACCATTTACTATAGTAATCTTTTAATTACCTTAGGATGATATATGTATTAATTCAGTTTTTAACTCTTGTGCAGTATTGAATAGTCATTCACCTAGTAACAAATATTTTAATTTGTTCCAAGTTTCTAATGCTCTTACAATGCAACAAAATACTGCACACTCTCTCTTGAATATGTGTGCTCCTCTAGGTTATATATAATTATAATTATATAATTTTCTATGTTGGAACACACAGATATACACACACACGCACACACACACACACACACACACAGAAATAATGTTGCCTCCAAATTTCATCACCAACAGTGCTGTGAAAAAGCAAATTTCCTCACCACTGAGATCATGGAAAGACAAATGGGAACTGAAAATGCAGAGGAGTGGTACTCTTGGCAGTGTGATATCTCTGTTCATGAAAAGAGCTAGTCCTCCTAAGACCACAAACACACGACTTCTTATTTGTGATGAAAGGAAGTTGTACATTTTTTAATGACAACTCCATTCTTGGATAAGAACTCAAGAAAACTGCTTTGCTCATTTTCTAATTTGGTACTTTGTCTTTAAATTGCTGAATTCTAAGAGTTCTTCGTATATCCTGTATAACAGTCTCTTCAGATATCTGATTTGCAAACATATTCTTCAGTTTTCTGGATAGTCTTTTCATTGCCTTGATAGTGTCCTTTGAAGCACAAATGTTTTCATTTTTAGCTTGTGTTTTGGTGTCACCTATAAGAAAGAATTGTAATCCAATATCATGAAGACTTATGTCTATATTTTCTTCCAAGGATTTTCTAGTTTTAACTTTTATATTTAAAATTTGATACCTTTTGAATTGATTTTTATATATGGTATGAGTTGGAAGTGCATAGATTTTGGAAATTCAAATTGAATTTTGAAGTATCTTTTTTGAAAAGATTATTTATTACCCATATGAATATTCTTTGTACCCTTGTCAAAAGTCAATTGGCCATAAATACAAGAGTTTATTTTTGGCCTCACAATTCTATTCCATTAATCTATATGTCTATCCATATAACAGTTCCCTATAGTTTTGATTACTGTGGCTATTTATTATGTTTTGAAATAGAGGAAGTGTGAGTCTTCCAACTTTGTTGTTCTTTTTCAAGACTGATGTGACTATTCTCCTTCCCTAACATTTCCATGAGTTTTATTTTTATTTATTTAAAAATTAATTTTATGGGTAAATAGTAGTAGTATGTTTATGAGGTGCATGAGATATTTTATACAGGCAGACAATGTATAACAATAACATCAAGTAAATGCAATATTCATCACCTCAAGCATATAACATTTCGTTGCGTTATAAACACTCCAATTATATTCTTTCCATTATTTAAAATGTGCAATAAATTATTGTTGACTGTAGTCACTGTCATGCTATCATACTAGATCTTATTGATTCTATCTAATTAAATTTTTATACGCAATAACTATCCACAGTTTCCCCCGCATCTCCCCACTATCCTTCCCAGCCGCTGGTTACCATCATTCTACTCTCTCTCCACGAGTTCAATTGTTTTAATTTTTAGCTCCTACAAATGAGTGAGAACATGTGCGTTGTCTTTCTGTGCTTGGCTTATTTTATTTAACATCGTGTCCCCCAGTTTCATCCATGTTGTTTGCAAATTAATACCAACATTATTATTTATGGCTGAATAATTGTCCATTAAGTAAATATGCCACATTTTCTTTATCCATTTGTCAGTCTATGTACACTTAGGTTGATTCCAAATCTTGGCTATTGTGAACAGTGCTGCAATAAACATAAACATGCAGATATCTCTTAAAGATAACGATTTTCTTCATTTGGGGTACATACCAGCAGTGAGATCATATGGTAGTTCTATTTTCTTAGGTAGTTTAATTTTCTTAGGTACCTCCAAATTGTTCTCCAGAGTGGATGTATTAATGTATATTCCAAACAACAGTGTAGAACGGAAGATTCCCATTTCTTCATGTTCTTGCCAGCATTTACTATTGCCTGTCTTTTGGCTAAAAGCCATTTTTAACTGGGATGAGATGATACCTCACTACAGTTTTGATTTGTATTTTTCTGATGATCAGTGATGAGCACCTTTTCATAAACCTGTTGCCATTTGTAGGTAGGTCTTCTTTTGAGAAATGTCTGTTCAAGTCTTTTGCCCATTTTTAAACTGGATTATTATTATTTTTTCCTATTGGTTGTTTGAGCTCCTTATATACTCTGGCTATTAAGTCTTCGTCAGATGATAGTTTGTAAATAGTGCCTCCCATTCTATGGGTTGTCTCTTCACTTTGTTGCTTGTTTCCTTTACTGTGCAGAAGCTTTTTAACTTGATGTGATCCCATTTGCCCACTTTCGCTTTGGTTGCCTGTGTTTTGGGGGGTATTACTTAGAAAATCTCTGCCCAAGAAGAATGTCCTGGAGAGATTACCCAATGTTTTCTTTTAGGAGGTTTATAGTTTGAGGTCTTTTAGAATTTATTATGGATTTAAATCTTTAATCCATTTTTATTTGATTTGATTTTTGTATATGGTGAGAGACAAGGGTGTAGTTTCATTCTGCATGCGAATATCAAGTTTTCTCAGCACTGTTTATTGAAGACACTGTGCAGTGTCCAAGAGCCTCTCTCTTGGCACTCTTATTGAACATGAGTTCACTGTAGAAGTATGGATTTATTTCTGGGTTCTCTATTATGTTCCATTGTTCTATGTATCTGTTTTAATGCAAGTACCATGCTGTTTTGGTTATTACAGCAATATAATGTAATTTGAAGTCAGATAATGTGATTCCTCTGGTTTTATCATTTTTGTTGAGGATAGCTTTGGCTAGTCTGGATTTTTGTGGTTCTATATAAATTTTAGGATTTTTTTTGTATTTCTTTGAAAAATGTAACCAATATTTTGATATAATTCAATTTCTTTTTTATTGTATATTTATAAAAATGTATTTCTCATTGGGCATTTTCAGTAGCTATGTCTTCCTGGAATTGTGTTCATTTCATCGACATTACCTAATATATCACCATAAAATTGTAAATAATATTTTCCTAACAATTATTTTTATTTCTGTAAGGTTAGTAGTAATGTCTCTTTTTCATTCCTGACTTTAGTAATTTGAGTGTTCCATCTCTTTTTTTTTGTTTTTTTGTCTTCTTCATCAGTCATGCTAAATGTTTGTTATTTTTGTTAACATTTTAAGAGAATCAATTTTTGGTTTTATGAACTTTCCCTATTGTATTTTAGTTCATATTATTTTTCCTCATTCATTTTTTCCTATTGGAATATATTGTCCTTATGCTTACATTGCACTTAGTTTTCATTTCTTTTCAGTATCTTCAAGTGAAATGGTAAGTTATTCATTTGAGGTCTTTATTCTTTTTAATGTAAGGAATTATTGCTATAAATTCTCATTGCAATGCTGCAGTGGCTGCATTTTATAAATTTGATATATTGTGTTTTTATTTTCTGAAAGTATCTTTTTATTTTCTCTTGTGATTTCTTCTCTGATCTGTTATTTAAATATATTGTTTAGTTTCCACATATTTGCAATTTCCCAAATTTCATTAAATTATTGATTTCTAATTACATGCAGTTATGGTAAGAAAACACACTGTATCTAATTTTAGTCATTGTAAATTTATTGATGCTTGCTGTGTGGCCTCATTTTTAGTCTATATTAAAGAATGTTCTGTGTGCATTAGAGAAGAATGCAGATTCTAGTGCTGTTGTGTAAAGTGTTCTATAGGTGCCTAGTAAGTGTGTTGTTTATAGAATTATTCAAGTCTTTTGTTTTCTTGTTAATTTTCTGTCTAGTTATTCCATGATTTACCAAAGTGGGTTACTGATGATAATAGCTGTAAAGTTAATTTAATCGTTAATTTGTACCTCAATTCTCTCATTATTTGTTTCACATATTTTGTGGCACTTTTTAGAACAAATATGTTTATAATTGTTATATTTCCCTGGGTTGACTATCTTATCACTATAAAATATTATTTTTTGTCTATTGTTGTATTTTGTTATATTAAAATATTTTGTCTGATATGAGTATAACCAATTCATATTTATTTATGTTGCTGTTGCCAAGCTATATATTTTTCTATGATTTATCTCTAAATTTAAAGGGTATCTCTTATAGACAGCATATAGTTGAATTGTGTTTCTTTTGTTTTGTGTTTAATCCATTCTTCTAGTCTCTGTCTTGTGTTTGAAGTGTTTCATTCATTTACATTAAGTATAGTTACTGTACTGAACTAATAAGTTATATCTTACCTTTATCATTTTGCTTCTTTTGTATGTGTCTGTGTCTTTTTTTTCTGTTCTTATTACTCAGTGTGTGTGTGTGTGTGTGTGTGAGAGAGAGAGAGAGAGGAGAGAGAGGGAAACGATATATTTGATTTTTATATTTGGGTAAAATTTTTAATTTCCTTACTGTATCATCTTTTACTATCTTATTTGAATTATTTTCTTATTGCTGTCTTGGTGATTTCAGTTTATAACGATCTAATTAAGATTAAAATGCCACTTAAGTTTGTTTCCAAAATAGTTGTTCACATGTAGCTCTATTTCTTTCCTCCTCTTCTGCTATTATCATCATACAGCCATACAGCCTATTCCCATCAACAGAGATGTGTATTACTTTATGCAGTTGTTTTTGAAATTAGATAAAAAATTAGTTGCAAGCAAAATAATGCATTTATATGTCCTCCATATTTAGATAGATGTTTACCTATAACAGTTTTTTTTTAAATTAGTTTCTATTTTAAGTTCATGGGTACGTATATGTGTAGGTTTGTTACACAGGTAGACTGTCACGGGGGTTTGTTGTACAGATTATTTCATCACCCAGGTATTACGCCTAGTACTCATGAGTTATTTTTCCTGATCCTCTTTCTCCTCCCACCCTCTACCCTCTGATAGGCCCCATTTTGCAGAATTGAGTTCTCGTGAAGCCTTCTTTCAATTCTTAATTGAAATTCAATTCTCTCTTTAGTATTTCTTATACTGACAAATCTGTTAGCATCAAATATCCCCAGTTCCTGTTTATGTAAGAATGTTTTAATTTCCCCTTTTCCATAGAATAGTTTTCTTGAATATGGAATTGTTGGTTGACTTTTCTTTCTTTTTGCTTTTTTTTATTTTTTAATTTTATTTTTTTATTATACTTTAAGTTGTGAGATACATGTGCAGAACATGCAGGTTTGTTAATAGGTATATGCGTGCATTGGTTGTTTCCTGCTTTCATCCCCCCATCATCTACATTAGGTGTTACTTCTAATGATATCTCTCCCCAATCCTCCACCCCCTGCAATCCCTCTCCTAGCCCCCTCACTCCCTGACAGGCCCCTGTGAGTGATGTTCCCTTCTGTTTGTCCTTGTGTTCTCATTGTTCAACATTCACTTATGAGTAAGAACATGCAGTGTTTAGTTTTCTGTTCTTGTGTCAGTTTGCTGAGAAGGATGGTTTCTAGCTTCATCCACGTCCCTGCAAAGGACATGAACTCATCCTTTTTAATGGCTGCATAGTATTCCATGGTGTATCTGTGCCACATTTTCCTTATCCAGTCTATCATTGATGGGCATTTGGGTTGGTTCCAAGTCTTTGCTATTGTAAACAGTGCTGCAATAAACATATATGTGCATGTGTCTTTATAATAGAATGGTTTTATAATCCTTTGGGTATATACCCAGTAATGGGATTGCTGGGTCAAATGGAATTTCTGGTTCTAGATCCCTGAGGAATTGCTACACTGTTTTCCACAATGGTTGAACTAATTTACGCTCCCACCAACAGTGTAAAAGCATTCCTATTTCTCCACACCCTCTCCAGCATCTGTTGTCTACTAATTTTTTTAATGATCACAATTCTAACTGGTGTGAGATGGTATCTCAATGTGATTTTAATATGCATTTCTCTAATGACCAATGATGATGAGCTTTTTTCCATATGTTTGTTGGCCACATAAATGTCTTCTTTTGAAAAGTGTTCATTCATATCCTTTGCTCACTTTTTGATGGGGTTGTTTGTTTTCTTTCTTGTAAATTTGTTTAAATTCTTTGTAGATTCTGGTAATTAGCCCTTTGTCAGATGGGTAGATTGCAAACATTTTTTCTCATTCTATTGGTTGCCAGTTCACTCTGATGATAGTTTCTTTTGCTGTGCAGAAGCTCTTAAGTTTAATTAGATCACATTAGTCTATTTTGGCTTTTGTTGCCATTGATTTTGGTGTTTTAGTCATGAAGTCCTTGCCTGACTTCAAACTATACAACAAGGCTACAGTAACCAAAATAGCATGGTACTGGTACCAAAACAGAGATATAGACTAATGGAACAGAACACAGGCCTCCGAAGTAATACTACACATCTACAGCCATCTGATCTTTGACAAACCTGACAAAAACAAGCAATGGAGAAAGGGTTCCCTATTTAATAAATGGTGTTGGGAAAACTGGCTAGCCACATGCAGAAAGCTGAAACTGGACCCCTTCCTTACACCTTTAAAAATTAACTCCAGATGGATTAAAGATTTAAACATAAGACCTAACACTGTAAAAACCCTAGAAGAAAACCTCGGCAATACCATTCAGGACATAGGCATGGGCGAGGACTTCATGACTTTTTTTTTAAGAAAAGGAAAGCAGAGAGAGAAAGCATTAAAAGGAATATTAGAAGACATAAAGATCCCAATTTCGTGACAAACATTAATCTACACATTCAAGAAGCTCAACAATTTCCAAGTAGAATAACTCAGTGACAACTGCACTTAGACATTGAATAATCAAACTATTGAAAGCCAAATTCCAATTGTGCCTGTATTGGTATACATAATGATGTCCCACAGATGCCTGAGCCTCTATTCATTTTCCTTCATTTTTGTTTTTGTCTTTTTTACCGGATAATTTTAATTGACCCATTTGCCTGTTTACTAATTCTGTCTTCTGCCAACTCAAATTTGCTGTTGAATCTTGTGAATATTTTATTCCATTTATTTTACTTTTCAACTACTGAATTTCTAATTTTTATTATTTTATCTCTTTATTGATAGTCTCTGTTTGGTAAAACATCATTCTTTTAATTTTATCTAGTTCTTCATGCATTATTTCCTTTAGTTATTTGAATGAACTGAAAGTAGCTAAATTTAAATAATTAGTAAATCTGATTCTGGGCTTCCTCAGAGATAGCTCCTATTTAATGTTTGTTTATTTCCCTGGATGTGCTATATGCCAACTTGAAATCAGCTGTCCCCCATTCTTTTGTTTTTTTCTCTTCATTTTTGCTGCTGTTTTATTCATGACTTTCCAGAACTAAATCTTTGAAGTCAGTGTTTGAAGTCTCTGATTTGCTAGCTTGTGACGACTAATGATGGTACAAAGATTCTACTTGAACCTATAAGCTTCCAGTCTTGCTAAGAGGCTCTGTGTTTTAAGAGGACATTCATTCAATGGTTAAGCAAGCAATTCAAAACTATGACATAGCTTTCACCTCCTGTTTGCAGAAAGACTTAGGATTAGCAAGTGTGAAAGACAAAGGTCTTCTCAGTTCTTACCTTGGCATGTCCAGAATGCTGGGAATGTGGCCATCCCTTCCCATGAGCACAGGTTTCTAGACTTCCAGGAATATAATGTAACCCTTGATCTTTTAAGTGTTTTAGTCACCTTTCTTCTCAGCTTGTAACTCAGATTATTCCTCTAAGTATTTTGTTTTCCCCAACTGTTATTGCTACCATGGTGGGCAACAGTTTAAAAAAATTACTGCCTAGGGCAAGTGTGGTAGCTTATATCTGTAATCCCAGCATTTTGAGAGGCCACAGTGGGTGGATCTTTGGAGGTCAGGAGTTAGAGACCAGCCTGGTCAACATGGTGAAATCACGACTCTACCAAAAATACAAAAATTAGCCTGGTGCAGTGACACATGGCCTGTAGTTCAGCTATTCAGGAGGCTGAGGTGGGAGAATTGCTTGAACCAGGAGGCAGAGGTTGCAACCTGGGCCACAGAGCAAGACTGTCAAAAAAAAAAGTTGCTGTTTAATATTTTTTCTATTTTAACGAAAACTTCCAGGGTAAAGGCTAACCTCACTGGATCAGCACTGAGCCATATCAAATAAAGCCAATCCTTGTGGGTGGAATTTTCAAGGCTACCGCAAAACAGATCAAATAATGAAAATAATAACAGTTAAGTGGGAATGAGGCATTGGAGGAGCTCCAACCTGGTTTTTTTTTTTTTTTTTTCTTTTTTCGAGTTGCTACTAAGATGCTGATTGTAATTGTAATTGTAATTCTGAGACTGTTATTTTCAATGCTAAGATGGAACTAGGGATGGGGTGGCAACAGGGCAAGCTACAATGTCACAAATTTGCTCTTCTTACTGAGATTCAGCCATTTTCTTGAAGAAATGTTCCCTGGATTATGGAAACCTTCATTGAAATTCCATAGTTCTGAAAAAGTTGATGTTGACAATTTTTGCCATCATTTTCTTTGTTTAATGAAGGACAGGACTTCCAGAGGTTCTTTGTCTTCTGTTCTAGCTGATGTCTTCCATATGCATTTTAAACAGTGATCAAAATCAGTGGTAATAGTCAACGAATAGGACGAATCAACCTTTCCAGATAGTTATGTGAGGCAACGTTTTCCACCTGTATCTCCTGATGGCCCAGCCTATAGGTACTATTGCATCGGAAAAGCAGGGACATAAAAGAAACTAGAATTCCTTGTCTTTGCAATGCTGAAAGTACAGTTGTACCCTGAGGACAGCTTCAATTTGGTAAGAAACTTTAAATTGCAAAAGATAAGATTTATTGGCTTTGTTACACTTACTTTCTATATGCAGTTTAGAGTTACGTGTCAAGTTCTATAAAAATTCCTACAATGGTTTTGCTTGAGCTGCACTGAATTGCTAGATGAATTTGATGAGAACTAAACTATTTACAGTATTCAGATTTTCCATCCATGAACATTTTATATATTGCATTTATACAGTTTTTAAATGTGCCTTAGTGAAGTTTTATAGTTATCTTCATAAATTTTTTGAATATTTCTTTTTTAGATTTAATTGTAGGTCCATACAGTTATTATATCTGTTGTGAATATTTTAAAAATTACTATATTTTTCATTATTAGTGTTGGTTTTGGACTGCTGGTCTATTATCTAATAGAATTAGTAGATGCTGATTTAATATATGTCTACATTTTCAGTTTCATTATAAGTGCTAATACTGTTTTTCCAAGACTTAATGAAATTATTACATTCTAAAAATCAATAACAGCTTTACCTCTTACTTTAAAATCTATATGACTCCAATTTATTTTTTTGAATTTAATACAATGTTAAAAATTATGGTCCAAGTGGCATCTTGATCTGTTTTCCTGTTGCAAACTTTTGTTGTTAAGGTATTGTTACTTTTTGTATATGGTTTTTATCAGGCTAAGGGAGGGTCTTTATATTACAAATAACTTTTAAAATGAATAAATGTTAAGCTTTGGCTTTTTCAGAATCTGTAAGAATACTTCTCTTTTAATCTGGTAATTAAATAGGTTGCTGCTTAATTTTATTAGTACATTCTTTTCTCTCTAATGTATGATTATTTTCTAAACTTTGAACTCAAAAAAAAATTTTTATTGCATGTTTTCTTAAATACACTGCTAGATATGATATGCCAGTATTTTAAATTGTTTTCCATTTTTATACTGAAAGTGAGATTGATCTGCAATGTCATTTTGTCTTGATGTATTTTTCCATGTTAGCATTAATTAGCATTTTATCATGGTCATAATTTCTCACACCTGTATTCACCTTTGAATAATAAACTCTCCAGATTTCTCACTGCTCGTAAACTATGGGTCTCAGAAGTTACCATAATATTAAACTAAGAGATCTAAATAGTGCTTTTAAAAGTTCATTTCTCTGCATTCACAAATTGATTTTAAGTTAATATTCAATATTGGTTACTTTAATGTAGAAATCCATTTCTAATGTTCTAATACATTGTAAGTTATTGCATCTCATATTTTTATAATATGTTTAATTTTCATAAATGGATCATAGAACAATAATTGAGATCTCTGTATTTTTATGTTTAATTTTCATAAATTAATCATAGGACAATAATTGAGATCTCTCTTTTAGGTCATAAACAAGACTTTTATTTCCATCTGTAGGATAATATGCAGGACATAAAAAAGGAGATGACTCCCTTTTTCTTCCTCTTCTGTTTTTAAGTTCTAAAATAAATTTTATCCTTGTGTGTGTTCAGTGTCCATAGCATTGACAAACTCACTTATACTTAAGATATGTGGGTTAGATAGCTGGTTTATATAAAGTACATTCTTTAAAAGAGAAGATAAGCAGAAACGAGATTGGTAGCAGGGAAATTCTAACTCTTCAGCCAAGAATCACTTTCTTCTCTTGTGAAAAATGAAACACAAGAACTTTCACTTAACACTTACCTCCATAAGAAATTCACAAACTTAGTGGAATGTTTGTTCATGATCTCTTATTATGTGTATGAAAATAGCGGCTTAAGTATCCAGCTTTAACTACCGTCTCTGTCTTCAGTTCAACTACTGTCCAAGAAACTCCCAAAGTGGTTTCCATTTCACTCCAGTGGGATACAAAAGTAATTCATGCTTTCAAGAATTATGATAAAAAAAGAATTAACCTAGCAATCAGGACATTCAATTAAGCTTCTATCTTTATCACTCAGTGTTGTGAAACATCGGGCAAGTTGCATTTTTGTGTCTGCAAATAATCCTTCCATGTAAAAAGAGGGTTGAAATAGACACTTCCAAGGTCTGCTCCATATGTAGAATCCTATGATACTGAATTGATTAGAGCCGTAATATGTAAGTGTTAGTTGATAGCTTAAAACTGGTTTAATCTTTATCCTAGAAACACACTTGATGTTGAAATTAGCTGATATATATTTGAAAAAGCTTAGCTTTGATCTAGTGCCTAGACTCAAAACAGCGTGATGTCTTTTCAATATAACTTAAACATAAAATGACAGTCTGAAAGGAGAATTACTGTTAGGTCCAATTTTTTAAGAAGAATGTATATTGCAACTGCATCCTTCATTAACCAGAAACTCAAAGTTCTTACAAAACGTGGACCCTAGTTTATTTGTGTTTTATTCTAAAAAAGGTCTTACACAGAATTTCAACTAATTGTTGTAATAAAGTACAGTTAACAATTCAAGATTTATCACAAATGTATACTTTGTATGTTTGTGCTTCTGTGTGTGTGTGTGTGTGTGTGTGCGTGAGAGAGAGAGAGAGAGAGAGAGAGAGAGAGACAGGGTCTTACTTTGTTGCTCAATCTGGAGTTCAGTGGTGTTATCATGACTCACTGCAGCCTCCGTCTCCCAGGCTCAAGCGATCCTCCCACTTCAGTCACCCAAGTAGTTGGGACTACAGATGCACACCACCATGTCCAGCAACTTTTTAAAATTTTTGGAATGGTTAACTTTAAATATTGTGGGTACATTGTAAGTTTACAAAGATATGGGTTACATGAGATATTCTGATACAGGCATGCAATGCATAATAATCGCAACAGGATAAGTGGGGTATCTATCCCCTCGAACATTTATCCTTTGTGTTACAAACAATCCATTTATACTCTTTTAGTTATTTTTAAATGTACAACTAAATTAGTATTGACAATAGTCACCCTGTTGGGCTAGCAAACACTAGGTCTTATTTATTCTTCGTAAGTTTTATACTCATTAACCATTCCAACTTCCTCCCCACTGCCCCTTCAAGATCTTTCCCAGCGTCTAGTAACTATTCTTCTACTCTGTCTGCATGAATTCAATTGTTGTAATTTCTAACACCCACAAATAGTGAGAACACGTGAAGTTTGTCTTTTGGTGCCTGGCTTGTTTCACTTAACATAATGACCTCCAGTTCTATCCTGTGCTTGCAAATGACAAGATGTCATTCTTTTTTACTCTACTGTGTATATGTACCACACTTTCTTTATTCATTCATCTGTTGTCATGTTTCCTTCCTTCCCTCCCTGTCTCCCTCCCTCTCTCCTTCCCTCTTTCCCTTCCTCCCTCTCTCCTTCACTCCCTCTCTCCCTCCCTCACTCCCTCCTCCCTTCCTCCTTCCCTTCCTCCTTCCCTTCCTTCCTTCCTCCCTCCTTCCTTCCTTCCTTCTTGCCTCCTTCCTTCCTTCCTTTCCTCCCTCCCTCCATCCCTCTCTCCTTCCCTCCCTCCCTCTGTCCCTCTCTCCTTCCCTCCCTCTCTCCCTCCTTCCTTCCTTCCTCCCTCCCTCTCTCCCTCCCTCTCTCCCTTCCTCCCTCCTTCCTTCCTTCCCTCCCTCCCTCTATTCCTCCCTCCCTCCATTCTTCTCTCCTTCTCTCC